>PVJN01021087.1:0-35130 GCA_004026805.1 Lasiurus borealis
GTTAACTCTTAGGGGGAAAGGGGTGAAGGGTATATAGGGAGAGACTGGACAAAAATCATACACCTATGGATGAGATCAATGGGAGGGAGCTAAGGGCAGAGGGAGGGTGGGAGCTGGGTGGAGGGGTACTATGGAGGGGAAAAAAAGAGAAACAAATGTAATAATCTGAATAATAAAGATTTAATTTAAAAAAAAAAAATAAAAAAAAAATAAAAAAATAAAAAAAAAAAAAAAAAAAATAAAAAAATATTATCTTGTCAGAACTTCTATTTTTCTTCTAAGTTCATACAGTATTGTGCATCTAAACAATCACTTCATCCAGCTTCTTCCATCCATTACCTAAGAGGTGATCTTCTGGTAAGCGGATCTCTTTGCCATTCTGGGTTTACAAGTTCTAGGTGCAATTATCTGAGGCTCTCTGAGGCCATTTTCTTTCAACCAGTAGATCTTGTGTCAACTTTTAAATTATTTCAAATTTTGACCTATCATTGGGATAAACACATAAAAACTCCCTTTACACAAAAGATAAATAATAGATAAAAGTGAATACTAGCTAAATGGTGATTCCATATGAGGAATTAACTCATACCCTAAATTTATTACTCACAACTTCATCACATTATTTCTACTAAATATTCATTGTCATAGACAATTTCATCAGAAATTTGAGGAGAACTGGCCATATAATATCAAGAGAAATTCTTATCTTTGACACTCACACACTATATTATTCCTAGAATTATTTGTTGCTTTCTTAAACTATGTCGAAAATAACTTTCCAGGGGTCAAAAGTAACCTTGGAAGTTAAATAAAATAAGCTTTAAACTCATTTAGTATGATAAGCAAGGAAATACACTAGGTCAGTGGTCGGCAAACTGAGGCTCGCGAGTCGTGTTTTGCCGCTCTGTTGACTAATGAATTTGCAACCACTGGGATGGGAGCTTAATCACAAGGAACAACAGCCTGTAATTGTTGGAATCAAGAGTCGGGACAATAGTTTAATTATAAGCAGGTGATGTAGCTGTAATTGTTTGGTTGCACCCTGATGATCTGCTTCACCTCCTTCAGATTACCAACTTCAGAGATGAGCTTGCCATATGCCAGTTACTGAGAGTCAGCCCTTTAGACAGGAAAGACACTTGTTTCTGCCTTTAGTGTCTGTTGTGAGCCATGCTTATATTTTTGAATTGACATGTTCCTCTTGGTATTTGAAAGATTAAAAGGTTACATGAAAATGCTCTGGCTAGAATAGTTTAAATGATTACAAATATCTCAGTGCACTCATTTGCCATTTTTAAAATCATCATCATCACCATCAATGACAACAAAATGACATTTTTCTCTTTGGTTTTTGGATCCCCAACATATGCCCTTTCTTTGCAATAGTCATAAAGGGAAGAGATGAAGGAGGCCTGTGACATGAACATTCTAACTCCTTAAGCTATAAAGAGATAATGGTATAAACAGTTCTCTGGTGCATTAAATGTTGTTTCATAAAGAAAGTGCAAATGCTTTAATAAAAACAACCTGAACAGGAATACTTATTACAAATGCCAGAAGCAATTTCACAAATAACAAATACCATTTGCTCTTTCAGAAAATGTGTGATTTAGGTATTTGCGGACATTTCTGTTATTTCTGGTCTCTTTCTAGTCTTTATCAGAAATAAAGTGGAATTTACTAAGTCGCTATTTTCAAAAGTAGATGACATCTACATAAACACAAGAAAGTAATACATTAAGTATTTAGTTACAGGTTTTATGAGATTCCAATCCCTCTTTCTAAAAGATATTTCTTCCCATAAATAATCTTTCTATAATTACTTTGAAATGGATATTTGCATTCTGGGCACTTTCAAAATCTTTCTTGCTCATGCTTATGTTCTCTTCCCTTTCAGTGATTTTTTTCAATTAATGGGACATGAATACAATACAAAACAAACAAAAAACCACAAAGCTATTATCTGAATTCTTTTGTTTTGCAGTAAATATCATACAAGGTTGCTGTCTTTTTTCTAAGTGATAGAATACTGGGGAAACAATCAAAGTAAATATTTTTCAATTTATAAATCTGTTTTATAAGAGCATAGTGCTTAATTGACATTATCATTATAGTAGCTAATATTAATTGGTTTCCATTTAACTGTTGTATTAGAGTAAAACCAGTTTACATTTCTATAGTACTTGGATTTTTGTTGCTTGAAAAGTTGTCATGAAGGTGCAATTTGAATTTTATTAAACTCTGAGGAGAGCAGACCATATTTATGGATGTAGGAGTGCAGCATAAATGCAGCAAATGCTCATTTTAGTGGGGATTGTGCAAGATTCAGTATAACATTATAACAGAATCATAATTCCTGACATCTCAGCACTCACAATCCAGTTAGCATAAATTAATATTCGTATGCATGATTTAATAACAGGATACTGTGTCATAAACGCTTGATAAAAGTGTATGTTCATACCGGAAAAATTTGGAGTGGTGGAGACACTTCCTATTGAACGGCTTCCTAGGAACTGTAGTTTGAACGCCCTTGAACCTTTTATAAGCAGATGTGGAAATAGAATGGAATTCTTGGTAGAGTGAACCAACATACATAAGCATAGTGAAATAGGACCTTAAGTGCATTCATCTCAGATAAAAACTGCTGTTTGACCTGGAAGCTCACACAAATCCATCCTACTATTTCAGAGAACCCAAACAATCAAACAATGCAGGAGAGTTGGGAGTTGTACTTTGTTAACCGCGGTGGCTTAGAGAAAATGAATTCAAATTCTAAGCAAAGCTACAAGCAGAGCTTCTCTTTTTATTAAGGAGCCAGCCTTTTTTGCACTTAGTGATTGTCTCGCTGCTGGCCTTGAAAACAACATATGCACCTGGCATGGCATTGAAATTGTGGCCATATCAGTCTCTGGTCTACAAGGTCAGACAGCTATGGTTGCCCTCCTCATTATTCAAGTGGGCTAGAAAGCCAAGTTTTTTCTTCTTCTTTTTTTTTAGAATGAGAGGTTGTCTAAGAAAAACAGCAGAAGATTCCAGACAGTAGTTTTACAAAATAGGGGTTAGCCTTCTCACCACATCACAAGGTAGGTCCACATTCCACCGTCTAGCAGGGGGTGGTTGGGAGATAAGGAGCTGTCAACAGGAACAGTTGCAGCCCACTGAACTCCCCCCCCCACCCCACCCCCTGCGCAGCTGTTTGCGGACTTTAGAACAAGGGAAGAAAAATGTGGTTTGGATCTCTAAAAAGCGCTGCATACCCCTGAGACAGTGTGGTTGTGAGTGTGTGGACTCCACCTGCATATGGTGCCCTCCCTGCCATTGCTGGCCAGCTCAGTAAATGCTTGCTTGCTTATTACCAACTTAGCAGCCTCTGTGGTCATTTGCAACTGGTTGTGGAAGTCGTCCCACAACACATAGTACTACATTAGTTAATGACATTTTAAAATCAAATCAAATTATCTCTTCTATTACTTGCTAGCTGTGTTTAAGGTCGCTTAACATCTATGAGCTCTTCTAGTTTCCTCCTAGTATTTTGATAGTAGAAGAGTTATTTCATATGAAATAGTTAGCATGGTGACTGGCACATATTTGACTACACTCTTGTATTTACCAAGGTTATTATTTTGTTAAATTCAAGAATATAAAAATGTAAAAACTGTTACCAAAGTAAACTCTACAAGAATTTTAATATTCACCAAGGCAAACTGTCAACTAACTGTATTGAAGAGACCAAAATTTTGCAATCTGAAAGCTGATTTGAGGGATATTGATTTTAAGCTGTTTATGAAAAAACAAAAGATTCAGAAAGAATCTTTGACCTTGCCACCCTTTCCTGCCCAAGAGATTTTAGACAGAAAAACCTGTTTCAGGAAGGAGCTCTTAGGATGCTACCTTAGCTTAATTTGAATGATGTAGGGTGAAAAAGAGGGTGCCTGTTAGCTGGACACCCTGTGACCCATTGTTTTTGAGTCACCTAGCAAGGATTTTCTTACCATTTGTGTTCCGCAGCCAGAAGAACTTAGAAGGTGGGAGGAAAAGTATTAATATATTTTAGCCCCCACAGTTTACTAAGATCATGTTCATTGTTTATATTTTTTCTTTATATAATTGATTGATTGACTGGTGGTACATGACATGTTTCCCCTATTTAAACCTTTCTCAGTACTGTATAGCCAATATTTGTACATAATTTTAACTTTTATGCCTATTTGTTAATGATGTATGTTGAGTCACTGGGCTAGGTAAGGAAATTAATAAGAGCCAAAAATATGGTCTTGAGAAAGTACTGAACATCATGTTGTTATTAGCATACAGCATGTGTTTGTTGTTGTTGCTGTTTTGTTTTAATCAATTCATAACTGGAAAATATGCATTTAAACCTTTTTATATTGCTTTAGGGGGAACTTCAGTGTCTGAAAATGCAAAGAATATCACATGTAGTAATTGAAGTTACCAGGCTATATTGGTTATTTCTGATACCAGACTGAAGGGGACCATTTGCCTGTGTGCATCAAAGCCCAATAAGACAGGAAGAGGAGTTTGCAGCCAAGAAGAAAGGATTTGTTAAAGAGTGGTGCCCTTCCTGAGTCACAGGTAGGTTATGTTCAAAGATCTAGCTCTATGATAGCTTCCAGAGGATGGGTTAAATAGGAGAAAAATCATTAATCGTGGTGCCTAAGGGAGTAGGGTCATGGTCAGGTATGGTCTCTGCTGACTGGTCAGCAGTAGAGTGGGTAGTTGATTATTGCATCTGATCCTGATTGAAGTCAATCATGGCATCACTTTGTCGAGGCCTCGATATTATCTGCACTTTGACTAAAACTCTGTCTCTGTGGTCAACAGACCTGAGACTTTGTTTCTAAGACTGACTGATTCTGACCAGACTTGATCGTTCTGAAGGCTTAATGAGTAAGCAAGGGAGAGAAAGATGGGTGGGTCAGAGTGTTAGGTTAGCCAGTTTGAGCTAAAGGGAAAAACAATCAAAATAAAAGAACAGATTAAAAAAATAATAAATTTCCTGTGCAGTTACAATTCTACTCTAGCAAAATGAGGAGTATAGTTTTCAAATTTCCTTGTGCACGCCGCCATTCCTGACAGGAAGGAAAAGAATATATTTTCGATGTGCTTGTTGAGGGAACTGCTAAGTTGTTTCTACTAAAATCTCTCTCTAGAGAAGAGACAGTATTTATCATATCATTACCATTTTCAGCCAAGTGGGATTTGTTATCATTCAGAGTAGTTTGTAAATGTACTCCTGAACTAGTGTTACCTTTGTTCTCTGTCTCTGCAGTTGAAAACTCCCATTAAATCAAAAGTCTCTGGAAACTGACATTGAGTGAAAACTAACAAAATCAATTTAACTCTTAGAGGTTTATTTACACATTCTCTGAAATGGTAACAGGTATGGTTTACCATTCATGTGGCAACTGAGGTAGCATTACATTACTGTGCTTTTGCCCTGTATAGTTAATTAAGATTTCCTTGATGAAATTCCTTTTCCCCAATCCAGAATAAATATACTAAACAACAAGAACAAGAACAACAATAGAGAAAACATCACTTGAGGGCAAAGGCTACCCAACCTTTTCTACAGCATAGAGAATAATGCCTCCTTTGTGTCTTCATACATAGATGCCAATTACATGAAATCAGAGAGCCATTCTAGTGTTTATCAAAGCTCAGATTTTTACCCTCGACATTCATCTCTTTTTATTACAAAGAAGCTTGACATAATTTACGAGATATGGTTTGGTTTCTATGACAACCATGTAATTCTTATTTGATAATCATCACAAGTATACAGTATATTTTTACTCCCAAAGAGAAACTGTGTTTAGAAATGTTACAGAGAACCTCACAAGAACATTGAAATGTTTTTCTTAACTGACTCAAGATTGGGTTGCTTACATGTAACAGCCAGGCTCTTGAATGAGTGTTTTAAGCTGTTGATTCTTTCTCTTATAGTATGTGGTTAATTAATACAATAAATTATAAGAGCTCCAATTACCTAAATACATGTTTAGGGGCATTTAGAATGCATATATATATATAATTTTATAATTTTATATATATATATATATATATATATATATATATATATATATATATATATATAATTCACTACAAATAGCTCCTTCAAAGCTATTAGAATCTTTTGTTTTACAATCTTGGTGAGAGAGCTTCTTAATATAAATTTTCAACTCTTTTAGCATTAATATTAGTGACAGAAATGCGGCATAAACTTTTTGTTGTTGCAGTAGTAATTTACAATGAAAATGTGTCCTACTTACCTATCACTAATTTGTGGTTTCTTTTTTACAGTCCTTAAATGTGTACATATACAAAGATGAAATGCCTGCAAATAAACCTAGATTTCTGCTCATAATTCTAATGGAAGTATCAGAAACATTTCATATGCTATCATTGAGCAATCTGATATATATGTAGTTTAATCAAAGGCATGTGAATTGTAATTTCGGCTAAATTACTGTACAATTATTTTTATACTAGAGGCCCAATTCTCAAAATCCGTGCAAGGGGCTCAGCCCCCACAGCCATGGCGGCTGCCTTGGCCCTCGCAGCCCCAGCTTCATCGGGAAGGCTGCCCGGCCTAATTAACATATTATGCTTTTATTATTATAAATATTTGAATAGTATCTGGCAGTAATATTGTTAAAGATAATCATGTCATTTACACTGCTTATATAAATTACAAGTCATCAGAGAAAAAATGAGCATGAAACAAAGGTTGTATTTGGATGATATGCTATGAACTGTACCTGCATCACAATCAAATTCTAGGTCAATTTAAGAAGTTCTCTTTTAAATACTTTTAAATACCTTCATTTAATGATTGAATTGCTTTCTCACTTTAGTTCAACTCAATAAAAGTCTGAGATTTGAATCCATATTACATATGGATCATATTCTTAACCATTCCTATTTGTTTGGTTAATTTTCAGAGATTCACTTTGGCAAAAGCATACGCTGTTCATCAGTTGGCTTGTCATTTCATATGTTAACATGATAGGGTGATGCTCTTCTTTCTGGCACAGGAAGGATTTGCACTTACATTCTAAGGGTTCTTAAATCATTTTCTTAATTCCTCAATAATAATTCTCACTTCCCATCATCACTAGCATGCTTACCCATTTAGAAAGCAAAATATGGCTATTATAATTTATTAGAGGCCCCATGCAAGAAAATTCATGCACTAGAGGTGTTACAGAAAACTGGAGAAGAACCAAGCAATGCTTAGAGAAATGGAGTTACATTTATTATGTGTGGGTCCAAGGAAAATGTCTCTCAAATTCTGGACCCCAACATTGAGGAATTTTCTCTATTTATATGTTTTTTCCTTCTTTGTCTCCCAAATATGGGATGTTTCCGGCTCCTTTTGCAAGTTCTTAAAGAACCCCTATATCCTGGGGCCTTGAGTCCTCAACCTGGTTCCAACACTGATAATTTTGTCTGGGGAAGGTTTAATGGCCTTTCTGAAGTGAGAGTAGTCTTATTTTCCTTATTATTTAAGCAAGCAAACATTTACAGAACGCAAATAGCAGGGTTAAAATTTCAAACAGCAGTTTTTATATAAGATGGATGCTTCAGAGAGAGGGTTCCTCACCCTGGCCTGCCTCCCCACCCCCCCCCACCCCCACTCACAGTCCAAGAGCCCTCAGGGGTGGGAAGCAACCTGTTGATTAGGGGAAGGCGATGCCCCATCACACCTCATCTGGCCCTGGTTACCTGAGCCTCAGGTGGCCCTGGGTGGCTGGGCAGCTGCCATCCAAGGCTTGCCTGTGCCTTGGGCTGGCCCTTGGGGAGAGAGGGTAGAGGGGACTGGGGGACTCTGGAGTCAGGCACTCAGAGCAACTGGGTCCACCTGGGGGTAGGTCAGGCCTTGCTGCATGCCTGCCTCCCAGCCAGGGCTGAGGGAACTGGGTGCTGCCATCTTTGAGGGTGGAGCAGTCAGTTAACATATCCCCTCCTTATTGGCTCTGGGTGCTGCCATCTTTGTGATGGCATGAGGGTCAATGAGCATATTCCCTCTTTATTAGATAGGATGTAGCAGATGCAATTTATTTAAGAGTAGTTCTATTTGGTCTGAAAGTCAAAATTGGTTTCAATGATATTTAAAGTAAGATTTTTATTTATTCAATTGCAACCCTTAGAGTTTTTCACCATTATAGTTCCAAAGAAGGGTTTTGAAGATGGACAAAATTTGGATTTAAATCCTAGTTCTGCCAGAGAGAAGTTAAGTTTCCTACACATAACAATACTTAAAATTAATGGTTGAATTTGTAAAATGAAGATAATTCGTTATGTGAGAATTCACTGAAGTCCCATATGTAAAACACCTACCTGTATATCTCCATGTCTGGGAAAAAAAAACCTTCAATTCCCTTTATATTTCATTTAAATTTTGATATTTAGAAATCATTTTAAATAATGCTGCTAAATTTATCTCCACAAATATTGTGTTTGTCCACTTGTTTATTATGGGATGCCGAACCATATTACTTGTACTAACTCTCCTTTCCTCTCAAGAGACACTAGGACAGTTTTCTTTCCATTGAAAACAAATAGGTAATAATTGGATTTCCCCCCCCCCCAAGATGAGGCCCTCTTGTTAAAAAGAAAAACAAAACAAAACAAAACATTCACTTAAAGGTCAATTTGTGCTATATGGAACTTAAGCTCCATAGTTTCAAGAATCACATTATAATATGTCATCCTAGCACTGTTCTTTTTTCTGTTGCTTAAAATCAGAGTAAGAACAGCTCTTATGTATACAGCCCTGGATCCATGTTTTGCTGTGAGAAAAACCAAGATAACTGGAAGGGATATAGCTTAGGTCACATGTGGCACAGCTGATTTGAACTAGCTGATGTCATCTTTGATACCTTTTATTCACCATACAATTTGACTTTACTGAAAATGTTTTCTACTGAATGAATAAATACCTTCAAGCTCATGAATGCACATGCTCTACCTCTCTGCCTCTGCAAAGTAAACAGCCTCATCATGATTAAATGTAGTCGGAGCACGAACAAAAACAAAACAAACAAAATACAGACTTCATCAAATGAAAAGTATTTGCACAGCAAAGGAAAACATCAACAAAACCAAAAATCCACTGAATGGGAGAACATATCTGCCAATGGTACATCTGATGAAAAGTTAATGTCCAAAATTTATAAGGAACTTTTAAAACACAATACCAAAAAAAGCAAACAATCTAGTTAAAAAATGGGCAAAGGACCTGAATAAATATTTCTCCAAAGAGTACATACACATGGCCAGTAGACATGAAAATATCTTCAAAGCCACTAGTCAACAGAGAAATGCTAGTTAAAAACACAATGAGATATCACCTCACACCTGTCAGAATGATTATCATTGATACATAAACAAACAACTAGTGTTGGTGAGGATGTGGAGAAAAGGGAACCCTTGTGCACTGTTAGATGGGGGTGCAGACTGGTGCAGCCACTGTGGAAAACAGCATGGAGTTAACTCAAAAATTTAAAAATGGAACTACTTTATGACTCAGCAGTTCTAGTTTCTAGAAGTTTATCTGAAGAAACCTGATACACTAATTCAAAAGAAGATATGCAGCTCTATCTTCATTGCAGTCTTATTTACAATAGCCAAGATTTGGAAGCAGCCCAAGTGTCTATCAGGAGACCAGTAGATACAAAAATTGTGGTGCATTTACATAATGGAATACTTCTGAGACATAAAATATAAGAAAATCTTACCCTTTGTTACAGCATGGATGGACCTGGAGAGATTTATGCTCAGTGACATAAGCCAGTCAGAAAAGACAAATATTATATGATTTCACTCATATGTGGAATCTAATGAACAGAATAAACAAACAAGTAAAAGAGAGATAGACTTATAAAGAGCAGGCTGGCAACTGTCAGGGAGTGAGGAGGTTGAAGGGCTAGGTGGATGGGGTGAAGGGATGGAACAAAAAAAAAAGAGAAAAACCTCATGGTCATGGACAGCGATATGATGAGGGTGGAGTGGAGAGTAGGTGGAGGAGAGTATAGGATGAGTAAATAGTGCTGAAAGGAGACGGCTTGGGGTGGTGAATACACAATACAGTGCACAGATGATGTGTTTGAAATTGTGCAACTGAAACCTGTATAATTTTGATAACCAGTGTCACCCCAATAAAATTCAATAAATTTATTTTTAAATATAATAATTAAAAATAGAAGTAGAGCTATACAGTTGATTCAAGTCATTCTTTTCAAGTTACCATGTGATTAGTTAGAAATATGAATATTAAATTATCCATTCAAATAGTCTTTGTAGCAGTTAATGTTTTGAGAGCTAAGCATTCCAATTAAGTTACAGTATATGGGAGTTGATTTTGACATAAAAGTACCAGTTGCTTCAAAGATTGTGAGGAAGATTTAAACTCAAATCGAGTGAATTTTTAGGGCATCATACTACAACTTTGAGCTGATTGGTACTCCAGGTTCAGTGCTGACTTACCCTATTTCTGTGAAAGGGGAAAAACGGAGTTTTTAAAGAAAATATATTAACCAAATATCCATCTCTCAGAATGTAATTAACTTCATTAATGGCATTGACTCCTCTATTGCTTCAGTGTATATTATTTTATCATCTGAGAACTCAAATCCAATATTTATTCCTCTATAACAATTTATATTAGTGAGCAAAAACATTATGTAGAAATAGAAACTTTGAAAGAGATTTCTAATTCTACCTTGTACTTTCTCTATAAGAACTGTCTTGAGTAATTCATGCCCCTTGCCTGTAGGCAAGCATATCTCAGTCATAGCACGTGGAGTTCTGAGTAAATTAGCCCAATTCCATTATATTAAGCCTAGGAAATGTTGCCTTTAACCATTGAAAGATTTATAATTTATTAAAGCTCGTGATGTTACAATTCAGCCCCTTGAAATGGAGCTCCTGATTAATTAAATGGGGAAAACATGTCTTTCTTGCAGTTAAACAGACAAACACATTCATTAGAAAACTTAAGTAGCTAGTATATGAGTGTTTGTGGATGGAAAGAGATAAATTATTGAATATTCCAGTGACAGTTAAAGTAATTTCTCAAAACAATTTAATGTAGTCAACTGTACATGGAGAAAATATTAATGTGAAAGCATTACCTGAAAATATAATGTGCACATATGCAGAGATATAAGACTTTGAGAAGAACTATAATCCTATATAATAAAAGGCTAATATGCAGATAGACCAAACAGGGGAACAACTGACAGCTGGTAGCTATGACATGCTCTGACCACCAGAGGATGAGTGCAGAACATGGCGGGCTTTGGCTGCAGTGGGATGGTGGAGCAGGGGAGCAGGTGTAATGCACCTAGGCGGGACACCAGTCACTGTCATCAGGGTGAGACTCTGGTGGTTACTGAGAGCAAATTCTTTGCTCCTGAGCTCTGTGGTCTCACCCAGTGCTCATGCCTGCTGCTGGTGCCAGCCGCCCTCATACCCACTTCTGACCCCCAGCACTGGCCCCCATTGCTCAGCACTATCAGGGAGTACAAACAGTGGCTGCCAACAGACAGGGGAACTGCAGCTGCTGCGGGAGGGGCCAGGCAGGGACTCAGAGGATGGGCTAAGACCTGATACTGATTCTGTGCCCATCACAGCCTTGCTGCCCACAGTTCTTTTCAAGGTGCACAAATTCATGCCCTAGGCTCCCTGTGCATAAAATAATGGGCCTCTATGAATTGTCAACTGGAAACCCTGATGAATGCTATTCTCCTTATGGCTGAGATAGCTCTGGTTTTATATTAGTTCAATTATTTAAGTCTAAGAAGGAGAAGATGGAAACCAAAGAGGAATGCTGGAATCGTCTCAATCTTTACAAGGGTTTAGAGATCCTCTTACCCTTGTTATGTGGAATTTTGCTGGACTCCAGGCTTGTTAGTTCCAGGACCACCACTGGACAAAGTTCAAACCTCAAAGCTTCAGAAAATTACATCTTAAGTCACAGTTACCTAGTTGCTCTTGAAGTGCATAGGAATTTATAAAATGGCCCCAGAGTTGAAGTAGTTACATGTCCAAGGGAATTTAACTCAGATTCAGTTAGAGGATCTAATGAAGTTCTCTCTCCATTACATTTCTAGTGTGATATGTTGCTGAAAGAGAGGAAAACAAAAAGCTGAACTATAACAAACACTAACCTTACTTTAAAGGTCAAACGCTGATCTTTTTATCTATCCATTAGCTTATTATCTATGCCACCTCCACCTAATATTTCCACTTAATAACATTCACTTTCTTCCCACCCATATACACACAAAACACTCATATGCAGAAAACCACAAAGGTTTGGCTCTATGGGCTACACAACATCCTTTTGGTAACAAGCACTCAGCAGAAGAGAAAAAGTCATAAATAAATGAAGCCCTAAGAAAGAATAATGTGATCTCCTGTCATTTCCTTGCTATGACTTTAAGCAAGTCACTTAATTTCTATTTTTCTTCTCTAAGATATAGTCTACAGATTTATACAGATTTGATTCTAAAGTACCTCCATATTTTTCCATACTCCATTTCCCTATAATGTGTTTTTCCTGAAAAAGACTGATATATGTCCTTTCAAGGGAATCTAAGCATGATTTCATAAATTCTATTCATTGAATTTGAGCTTGCATTTTGTCTCAGCATGAAAATGTGTCCACCTCACTTTCCTCAATTTGCAAAAGCTCAGATAGCCTTCTTTGTCAACATGGTAAAGCACATTAAGGTATAGCCAAATTGGAGGCTGCTCTTCTTTGTTCCATAATGAGTGCACTCAGATCTTGTCCCTAGAAGACCCAATTTGTTTGCCAACAGTATATTGTCCTAAGTTGTGTGCTCATTTACTCTAAACTCATGTGATGGCTTTAAAATAATGAAATAAATGAAGCATTTAATTTAAATGATACTTCATCTGTTAATGATATTTGTGCCAATTTTCAATTGCTTTTAGTAGTTTTAATGTAATTTGATTTCTGAGCAATTAAGCAGTGCATTTATACTGGCAAAATGATTAATTAGGAACTTTGGGCAATGTGCCAAAAAAGTTAACTTTCCTTTCTTATGTAATTCCTTTTTAAAGTATTACAGAATTATAGGCTTATAAAGTTCCAGGAATGGAGTAGATCTTAGAGGTTATACTAATATAGTCTAATTGCCAATCTTATGATGCATAATCTAGGTCTATATTTTGCAAATATCCTGTTTATCATCATGTTTTGCTTACTAATTTTAAAATATAGTTAGATTCTTGAATTTGAAACAATACATACTTGTACCATTTTGCAAAAACAAAACACTTTTCTATTTCTGACATCCTGTACTTATTAAATTAAAATTCTATTGTAAAAAAGTTTTCTCCTCTCAAATTATGGATAATAGTTTCATGGTTAGCTATTTTATTCTATTTATATAAGAATAAAATCATGAACCGAAACCAGTTTGGCTCACTGGATAGAATGTTGGACTGAGGACTGAAGGGTTCTGGGTTTGATTCTGGCATATACCTTTGTTGTGGGCACATCCCCAGGGCGGGGGGGGGGGGCGCGGGGGGGCTGTGCAGGAGATAGCTGATCTATGTTTCTCTTCATCAATATTTCTAACTATCTCTCTCCCTTCCTTCTGTAAAAAATCAATAAAATATATATTTTAAAAAGAATAAAATCATGAGTATATTGTTATGTACACTGTCTTAGATTATGTTTTGAAACATTTAAATATTTTATTATTGATTTTAGAGGAAAGGAGAGGTAGAGAAAGAAACATGGATCAACCTCTGACATATGTTGAACCTTCCACCTCTCAGTGAACAGGACAACATTCAACCAACTAAGCACACTAGTCTGGGCATCCTCTATGATTTTTAAATGAGTAGGTTATTATGGTCCCAAATGGAGGATCTCCACAACAAATTGCTGAATTGAAACAACTGATTGCCTTAATGTTTGCCACTAGAAAACAAATTATCTGTGACATGTCATCTATAAAATTTTGCTCTTCTTCAGCTATTCATTTTTTTTATCTAAAAAACACTTTATACTGTATATCGTTTCCTCAAACACTTAACTATAATTCTAATATTTCACTTCCTTTTGTTGCTCTGTTTATTGTATGTCCAGTTATATGTATATGATTTTAAGCTACTTATTTTGATCCTTTCCCAGCTTTTCTTGCACTTTTCACTGCACTTGTAGGTCCTCTTTTATTTTGCTTTCGGTTCTACCCTCTGCCTGCTACTTTGTTCTCCAGATTCTGTCTTGCAGAGTCTCCTGTAGTTAGACATAAAACAATGAGCTTTGAATTCTTCAAAAGTATGCAACATTCAAGTAAATTTTGATCACTTTCTCTTCCACAAATGCTTGATTTTTTCCATGTTCCTATGCCTTTATTTAGAATATGCTTAAATTTCTTAGACGATACACTCATAATAACTTTATTACTTTAAAACATGTTTAATAATTATAAAAATATTACACATTGATTTCCCAGGTATTTTTTCATTCAAATGTGTCCAAATGTTGAGTCATCTTGAAACTAATTTAATCATCAAGGAGCTGTTTCTTAGTTGCTTTTATAATTGATTTCTGATTAATAACTTAAAGAGGACACTTCTCTATATTATTTGGGGTCTCGGATCTTCTGAGGGCATTAATCAGTTTGTCATCAGAGATCCTCTTTTTATTTTACCTTTATTTGTTTTGAGCTCTAGTGACTCTCCTAACCAATATCAGCTCAATTACCTCCTAATCATCTTAGTCCTATCTATAAAGTAGACATGCTTTTACCTTCCTATAAATATATGCTAGACTGACTGGTTTATCATTGAACCTATAATAGATAAATATACAGGTAGAGAGACAGATAACCTGGTCTCTGAGATCTCAATCATTATTGAGGATAAAATTATTTCCTTCTATCGGGCAAACCATGTATCTTGACTTTTCTTTCCTTTTTCATTTTTTTGTTTGTTTGTTTGGATGGCAGGAAGCCCACAACCTATTAGATTCACCCTTCACTGAACAAACTTGTTACCTAGAAGGTTTGGGGTTTACATATTTTAATTTTTTTCCAAGATTTTATTTTTGTAGAATTACATGAATTTTTCCTGTACATTAAGAAAATATGTTTTCATATAAGAAGGATGCCAATTCTTTTTATCTGCTTATTAATTAAATTTACTATTTAGCATAATTAACCTGTAGTCTAGATCTCTAAATTGAACAACTACAAGCTTATGAAATAAACAGAATAAAAATTAGACTGTGTAACATGTAATTGAGAATAATTTTCTGCCTGCTGTTGAGAGGATAATAAAAGGGGAGAATTAAAAAAAAAACATACAAACAATTCTCTCCAGCCAACTATGCTTAATAAGCCCAAGCCTATATAGTAATGTTCTGCTTGCTTTCAGGTAAGCCTTACCTGGAAATTAACCAAAAAAATTTCCTAACAATATCACATCTATGTTCACAATATAAAAGCTACTAAATGTTCATTTTATTCTTGTTTTGTTCAGGATTGCTAAATCCAGTTATAGCTGCTGTGCCTGAAACCTGATTCTCCACACAATAAATTAATTAAACCTAACTCAATGTTGGTGCCTATTCATAGGATTTCTTGCCAATCCCTGAATATTTATTATGCAGTGGCCAGAGGAGTCTGCCTGATATTCATTTCTTCTTCCTTTGGATTATAACTATTATAAAGAATAGACCTAATAAACTATACCTGGAATTTATATAAATTGGGTTTCAATGTGTTAGTTGTACTAACTTGTCATGCAAAAACAGCAATAGTTCTGGAAGAACAAGGCCAACTGATCAAGTTAAATTGTAGAATGGAGCTTGACTCAATAATCAAAGCAGGAGGCATCTTACTATCTCCCAACATTTAAAATTTGATGGCAGGAAATGGAGCATGAAGGAGGGAGAGATAAGCATGCACTGCCATCTTAATGCTTTGGTACATGAGAGAATAAATGGCAAAGATTTTTAAAATTCTAATACTCTAGTCACACTTCTGCCCAACTACATCAGAACTTGTGGGAGTGGAAATAGGATCACTGATTTTAAAATTACTAAAGTGATTCTAATAAGCAGCTAAGATTTAGAACCACTGACACCAAGCATATTTCCCAAACATGTTCTATGGAACACTAGTCCTAAAATATGCTACTTGAAAAATATAGATATTTAAATGATTTGGAGGGAAATTTCTCCTCTGTACTCTCTGATTCAAGATGTAGCATAGAATATTAAAGAGCCTGAGCAACCCCATAGTTTTTTTTTTTGTGTGTGTGTGTGTGTGTGTGCATTTTTAAGTGCCCCTTCCATATTGTTAATACAGCATTTCCCCCAAATTATACCCTACAGAACCTGAATTTGGTCATTCAAATCTCACTTTGAAATGTTGTGGTCTTCGAGAAATGATAAAATATAAGATTATGCATGGACATTTGTAGGTAACATTAATTCTTTCTCTAAAGTAGGAGGCAGGGAAAACAAGATACATCAAGTTCTAAAATACCCTGTGAATGAGATTATGGTCATGAGCCAGGGGAAAGGTCTCAAACTCATGTTCTTAACCTTGCAGCAATGCTAGCATGGCTTTTTATGAAACAAGACTTGGTGGTGAAGTCATATCCTCATATGTAAAGTAGATAAGTAACTTACCAATGTCACACAATTAATTTACATTAAATTAAGAATCAGGAACAAACCAGGATATAAACAAATATATGTTTTACTTAAACATTTCAGGATTGAAACTCAGTTACTTGGATAAACATTTCAGATGTCAAAATTACAATAGCACAAAATTGTGAAGTGTGGTTATTATTTAATTGTTATATAATAAATATGGGACTAGTGTTTGCTGTTTTTTTTAAACATTGGCATCAGAGAAGTTTAGGGGCATAGAGTCAATGATTTGTAAAAGGATGCAGAATTCTGCTGTTCTTATTTTATGTTGTGTGAAATGACACAGAAACATTCAAAACAAGTTTTCCTCGTTTCACTGATAGTGCTTTCATGCTACTCTGTATTTATATCCTGTTCCAGCACTGAGGTCCAGGGAAGCCATTCAATGATTATATTTCTTGAAGTTTCAACACTAAAAATAAAATTGCACGGAGCATATGCTCTGTGATTTACTCACTGGGCTTCTGCCAGTAAGATATGGAAGCTATTTATTTGGTCATGAAATTTTATACTTCCTCCCCTATAGCCCCCAAACATATTTACCAAGCTGAGAAATATAATAAATACCTCAGTAGTATAATTTGGATTCTACATCAAAGGATGGTCCATTAAAAACAATTCTTAAAGCTTTTGTCAAAAGATATTTTCAATAATGCAATCAGCACTCTCTTAACTGTTTTGTTGGAGAGGGGGCGGCAGGGTCAGGGAAATTAGAGTTTTCTGCTTATTCAAATATTGGATTTTCATCATGTATTGAGTGCCCAGTTTAAAGACTTAAGGGAGAATGAAAGACATTGACATCACCTTAAACACTGTTTGCTCTCTGCTATGTTGATAACTAACCCACTTGTGTCAGTTGCTTCAGGGTTTCTCAAAGGCATCGATTGTTACTACTCTGTAGAGGCCAGGTAAGAATGATTGTGCCTGACAGAATGCTAGATACACTTTTTTTTCTCAACAGAAGTAAGGGTAAGAGTCCCATTTAGCTTCTTGTACTGAAAAGTATAAATTATAGTATGAATCATTTCATTGGATGATATTGTAATAATTAATCAACTCTGTATATAAAAGTGATCTATAATATACAGTTTTATAACTATTCATATGTAAGGCATTTTTAAAAGCATTTTATGGATATTTAAAAATATTTTCTCGTTGCTCTGAATCTTTTTTTAATTTATTTTTTTCTGTATTGATTAAGGTATTACATATGTGTCCTTATCCTCCTGTTGTCCCCCCTACCTCCCCACTCATGCCCTCCACCTCCTAGTGTCTGTGTCCATTGGTTAGGCTTATATACATAAATATAAGTCCTTTGGTTGATCTTTCTCCCTTCCCCCGCCCTCCCCTGTCTTCCCTCTGAGGTTTGATGCTCTGTTCGATACTTCTCTGTCTCTGGATATATTTTTGTTCATCAATTTATGTTGGTCTTTATATTCCACAAATGAGTGATATCATGTGATATTTATGAATCTTAATATTTGAGAAAGATGAGACAGATTAGACAAAGTTGTGTCAAGGAGTTAATGTATCACTGTTCTCAAATGTCCTGGAATACTCAATAATATTATATGTAGAATATATTTTTGTGAAACACACTAAGAAAATTGTTGATAGTAGCAGGCTTCTCTTACCCACAATTAGGGCGAACCCCACTCAAAGGGTGTTTGGTTTCTTTTCTTTCACTTCTGGGGCTCATTGCAGCTTGATGTTACCAAATCTCATAAAGGGAGCAGATTATAAGTCTATGAATAATTCCTTAGAAGTCCCCTTGGGAACTTTTTATGTATAAATCACAATTTGTGGAAATTCCAACATAGGAGTAAATAAATACAAGATCCCTTCTGCAGTTTTTCATAGCAAACTTCATGTTTCCAACTCATAGCAACTTTATATTATTTATTCCTTGCCAGATCAGAAGAATTTCTTCCTTTAGACTATTGTTAACAAAACTCTGTAGAATTTTGCAGTTGAATATATTCTTCATGTGTAACCATTCTTTTATTCTCTTAGTGTCATTTCATTAAAGTATGTGACTTCACAACATTTGCTATTAGCCTCAACATTTCGACCACAGAACATTTCTGCCTAAGGGAAAATTGACCCAGATCGAAAATTATTGAATATGCTTAAGTTTTCATAGGCATTAATTTTGAGAGCTTATGTTATAATGATGACAAATATACACAAATGAGAAGCAAAGGACATTTATTGACCACAGCCTCTTGGAGGATAGTGAACCCTCCCTTTGGCCTCACAAAATACAGCAGTGGCCTCAAATAGAGGCCAAGCAATTGTTGCAAGGAAACTCATCTTGTTCTTCAGGATCTGCAGTTTGTTCAGAATGGCATCTATGGGCATGGATTCTCAGTCCAAGCCAAGGAAATACTCCTACCCAAGAGAGAGAAGACTCTTATCCAAGGGGCTTCAGATGTAGTAACAGGTTTTTGCTGGTGTTTTTTTTTTTATTTATTATTGCTAAGGACCTGCTTGAGTAGGGAGAGAGGGAAGAGCAATGCTAAAGTGTGACCAATGAGGAGAGGCAAGAGAGCCTATTTGTGATTCCAGGAACCAGTCCTGTGGTATTCTGTAGTCAGGAGACTGACTGGGGAGCTAGGGATAGGCTCTAGTCATTACAGTGGAAGATAGATGAATGATGATTCAAAGAGACATTTCCTCTCTGACCCCACAAATGCTAGCTCCAGAAAATGGGATACCTTTGAAAGTTTATGTGTTGCCTTTACTTTATTTTTTTTTAAATTTGTATTGATTATTAGAGAGAGAAAAATCAGTTTGCTTATCCAGTTATTTATGAATTCATCCATTGATTTTTATACGTTCCCTGGTTAGGAATCTAATCCACAAACTTGGTGTATTGGGATGGTGCTCTAACCAACATACCCAACCAGAGCATGTTGCATTTGCTTTCTATAAAATAATACAAAACAAAAACCTTTCTGGGGTTTCTAGTATCAGTTGGAGTTTCCCACCTGTAGTCATCACAAAATAAGCTATTCCTCACACCAATATAAAACAAGTCCCTTCACTTGTAAGATGTAGGAGTTCCTCCTGGTTTGTGTTTTAGAATCCCTCCCCTGCCTTACTGTTTTATGGCCCTGAAATATCTCCCAATCATGTCCAGGTGTGACTTTCACCAAGTCTGATTTCTGAATCACGTACCAGGTGCTTGGCCCTGCCACTGGGGCTAGGCATTTTGGGTATAACTACTAAATCTTTTTTCCAGATCAGTATAAAAAGGAGAAATGTGCAGAGAAAAAAAATGCCATTATTATTGCTCTTATAGTTTGGCGAGCATGAACAAAGGTGTGATGAGTACTTAAGTGTAGGTTTTTGTACAGATAAATTTTCTATTCTGATGAATAAATGCCTAAGAGTAAAAAGGCTTAATCATATGGCAAGACTGCTTATTTTGTAATAATTGCCAAAATGACTTTCAAAGTGTCAATTCTTGTTTTCTTTTCCGCTAGTAATTAATGAGCATTCTGGTTGCTCTGAATCCTAGTCAGCAATTGGGTATTGTCAAGGTTTTGAATTTTAAGTTTCTATTAGGTTTGTTGTTGTATTAATTGTCACTTTAATTTGAATATCCATAGTAAAAACTGTTGCATATCATTTCATATGATCATTTCCCATCAATGTAGCTTAAAATTTAGGCATCTATCATAACTTTTGCTCATATATTTGTTGAGTTTGTTTTCTTATAGTTTAATGTTAAGATTTATTTTTATATCTTGAATATATATATTCAAATACTATGTGTTTTGCAAATACTTTCTCTGTGGAAGTAAGTTCAGTTCTGGGCCTTTAATATAAGCAGATTGTCTGATTGATTTTGAAAGAACTTAAAACGTTTAGAGTTCATCTTGGAGGAGAGTCTTTTAAAAATTATAATCCTCTATTGCTACTGAAGCTTATTGCCTTTATGGGCTCTATTTTAGCTTTTATTAGTTAGGATCATTACTCTGTTTCAGTTTTAGTTTTTCATAGACATATTGAAATTTAAAATAACAAACACTTCTATCATGACTGGTATTATTAAATAATCTTATTTATACAAAACTGCTTGGCTCAGTGACAGGAACATAATATGCTATTGTTATTATTATTACTCATTGTAAAGATTCTCTGCTTCTACAAAACATTTTGAAGAGTCAGGGACATCATGAACATGGGTTATATTTACCATTTTTTTTTTGTGTGTGTCACTTGCAATTTCTTTCAGCAATGCCTTATGGCTTTAGTGTGTGGATTTTTCAGCTCCTAAGTATTTAAAAAAATCATTCCTATGTATTTTCTGATGCTGTTATAAATTAGATTATTTTTAAATTTCTTTTTTCAGATAGTTAATTATGAGTGTATAGGAATCCAATCAATTTTTGTATGTTATCTATTCTGTACTGAATTCATGGGCTAGATATAACAGTTTTGTGGAGTCTTTAGCGTTTTCTACTTATATAAGATCCTGTCATCTGCAAATAACTTTACTTTTCTCAAATTGGATATATTTATTTATTTAGCCGATTGCTCTAGCTAAAACTCCCAATTCTATACTGAAGAAAAGAGGGGAAAGTAGACATTCCTGTCTTATCTCTGACCTTAAAAAAATTCAATATTTCATCATTAAGTTTGATGTTAAACATGGGCTTGTTATATATGGTCTTTATCATGTTGAGATACATTTCTTCTAAACCTAGCATTTTGAAGGTTTCTGACTCAAGAGGCTATTTGATTTCATCAAATGCATTGTTTGGAAAAAATGAGATCATCAATGTACTTTTTAGTCTCTACTCCGTCAATGTTGTGTATTGTATTAATTGGTTTGTATACATTGAACCATCTTTGCATCTTGGATAAATTTGACTGGATTGTGTTTTGCCTTCTCGGTTTCATTTCATTGTTTGTGTTCTCTTGTAACTTACTAATATTAAAACAATTATTTTGAATTCTTTGCCAGGTAATTCATAGGTCTCCATTTTTAGTATCATTTATTATGTTCCTTTGACTGTCCTACATCCCAGTTCTTTGTGTTCCTGCATGCTTTGTGTTGGTGCCTGTGCATTGAAGAAACAATCACATTTCTGAATTTTTTATGGACTGACTTCAATAAGGAAAGAACTTCCCCAGTTCTCCCTGCTAGAGATTCTGGTACATAGTTTCCTGAAACTTGTTAATGGATGTGTGCTAGTATGTTTCATTTCTCTCCTTACCTCCTGCTGGAGAAGTTTTAGGATTGAATGCCACTTCCCAATTTCATAGAGTTGTGTTGGCCACAGTAAGCCACTCACCCCTTTTCTCTAGGGCATTGCACTGAAATTCTGAGATAGTGGGTTGATTTCACTTCTGACTCTCTTTCCTGATGAAGAACTCTCAAAATTATGAATCTTCTCCCAATTTTGCAGCCAAGTCAGCTGCTGAAAGCTGCATGCTCCTTTGTTTTGTTCTTAACTGTTTTGAGTGTTAAAACTATGCCAGTTCTCTCAGCATCCTGAGTGAGACAAGACAAGAGGTCTTTCTGACAGTGCTGTAAAATTGGATGCACACTTCACTCTCCCTTTACCACAAGGAGGAAAGTGCAGACTAAGAGGATTTGTCTTGGTGCTGAGCTATGCTGGCTAAGGGGAGAGGCTGACATAGGTAAAATGAAACTGTACTTTTCAAACATTTTAATGTGGCTAGTTTAAATTTTTTGCTCATATAGGGTATTACAACTTCTTAACTCAATTCTGGAGTTTGCATTTGAGTTCTTATAGTATTAAGGAATTAGTTCTCCTGTGGGTTTGGTATGAATACAGGATCTTCTTATTTGCGATCTTGCTAATGTCACTACATCTAATCTAACTTAATTTCTGCTATTTCAGTCATAGCAGAGTCAGGGAAATGTTTGTAGTGAGATATTTATCATAGAAATAAGATAAGATGTTCTATTTATTTTATATGTCATCAAAGGTAGTTTTAATAGGTGTTAATTTCAATCTGTTGACAGACTCTATTCTGGGTTTTAAACCCTAATTGCAAGTTACCCTACTCATTATCAGGAAAATGATTATTCTTTACACCAAAGCTCAATTTTGAGATAGAGTAACACCTCTGAAAATGTAATCTCCACTCATTCTTTTGTCTTCTAAGCCATTTCAATTGCATGATTACTTATATAGTTGTAAAATGAATTTATACATTTTTTTGATACCCTGTGTACATATCAGAATTTCAAGCCTGGAAAATCATATTGTCCACACAGATTATTTTAAGTACCACTGAAGGATAGTGTAAGTGATCTTGTTCAATGACAGTGATGGCTCAATTAAAATAAGGACTGAACTCACATATCTTTGAAAATATGTAGGTGTAAATTTATGTATGGAAAACATCAATATAGAAGAAAAACTCATGAAGTCATATGATTCTATATTTTCTTACATTCTGGTGTTTAAGATGAAAGGTATAATCATTGAGTTTCTATATAAGATGACTCACATCTCTTTCAAATGAAGCACTAATAGATACTGTTATGGAATACTGAGATTGTTCAGGCTACCACATTGTGAGGGAACTGGATTTAAGCTAAAAAAAATGGACTATGTGGACTATGCTGGAACCAATGGACAAATAAATTCTATATTTTGTATGGAAATCAGCAAAATCTATTAATGAATAGGATACTCAATGATGCCATTTAAGATGGCATAAAAAATAGGAGATATGTCAAGGAAAAGCTTTGTTTTTGAAAGCAGAATCCACTTTTTGTTGATAATTTGAATGTCTTCTCACCAAATTTCATGACCTCAATTCCAATATAAAAATCCACTTTGTACAGATTCAGTAATTATAAAATTAAAGTTATCTATAACCAGATTTAATAATGCATTTGGTTCAGGTCTTAAATATTTCAGTTATTCAATATTTTTTTAAAAATATGTGTAATAAAATGTCTTACAAAATACAAATTCAGGAAGCCTCTAGTGTTTAAAAGGCTAAATCTTCCACCCACTTAACTATGTACTTTCCCACTCCACAACAACTTGCTTCACACTCCTGCCCCACACCCATTCCATTTTCTTCCACTCTTTCAAATTTATGAGTCAGCCTCTCCTTTGGATTGATAATTATCAGGATTATAGGTTATATCATAAAGAGCAGTTTGCTCTTATAGACACTGAAAATAACTATACATAATTTTGTTCTACAAGGTAAGCATTTAAGCATTCTAGGAAAGTGTCTAAACTTATGTTCTTAACACTTTTTTGAATCCTAAGATGATACTTTTTGGATGTTTGTGCAAATCAAGTTGCACAATTGTACTTGGAAAGTAAAAACACCCTAAAAACTAAGTTGATAGAATGCTAACTGCCAATTCTCATCTTGGCTGACCTTCCCTATCTCTAACCTCTGTGGTTTAATTTGTACTTTTGAGAATAGCTGTGCCATGATGGCATCCTTGTCTTTTGTCATCACCTTATTTACTGGCGCTTTGGTGCTCTGTATGAAGTCAATTACTTAATATCCTCTCCATTACTTAATGTTGTCAAGATGCTTATGATTGGTCAGAATTCTTTTGAGAAATATAAGTTCACCACTCCAGTATAATATTAGAGTAGGAGCCAGAAGTGAAAGTACTAGTCTCATTGGAAAGATAGACATACAAACACATATTTTCAACATATGCGAAGCAAATTTGGGATGCTATGGGTAAGAAAACAAGCAGTTTAGTCTGAGGGAAAGCAAGAGGGCATTTATATTCCCCTCAACTTGACTGAACTTTACTAGTAGACAGTCTTTTTCTGACTATAAGTCCTAGGGATCCTTTTTCTTGCTGCATTTACTTAAGGAATGCTTGGTCCCTACAGGGTGTCAATATTCTCACAGCCATTTAACAACCCATACAGGTCTTTTTCAAAGGCCTGGAAGTCAACCCTTTGAAACTATCATCCAATGGGAGATAGAATCCTTATCTCCCATTCTCTGTAGGGAGTGTGAGTCTAACTTGGATCATTACCAATTATCCAACACAGATGGCCTAATCATATTGACTAACCTCACTGGATAACATCTTCCAGTATTTTTCCACTAGCATTTAAAATCTCTCCCACTTTTTACTTCAGAGGAGTTACTTTAATCTTTATTATTGCAAGCTTCTTGAATACAGTCTTCCTTGCCTGTTTAACTTGCCTACTACAATTTTTGTTTGACAAGAGTCACCAAATATAGGACACCAGAACAAACATTAGAAACAATTTAAAGCAAGATAAATAAGCACTGTTATGATTGTAGTGATTTGGCAACTTCTAGGGGCTGGGTCATTGCTTCCTGCTTTTCTGGGAAGGGCACAAATCACTGCTCATGAGTTCTAAAATCATGTTATTCTTCCCAACAGCTCCCCATATTATGAAGGGAATCTCCATTATGTTAAGGAGAGAGCATGCTTCAGCCCCTCACCTGAATTTTCTTCTAATGTTCTTCTCTGTAAACAATTATCTATTCCCTTTTATAATCTAACTAGAGGCCCAGTGCACGAATTTGTGTATGGGTGGGGTCCCTCCGCCTTGCTGGTGTTTGAGGCCTATTGGGGGGGGGGGCAACTGGCTTGCAGAGCTGGACCCCAGGAGGTTGGCTGACCAGCTGGGGAGAGGGGCCGTGAGAGGTTGGCCAACCAGAGGGAACAGGGGGATATGGGAAAAGGGCATTGGAGGTTGGCCAGTTTGGAGGAAGGTGCCACAGGAGGTTGGCTGTGGGAGTGCACTGACCACCAGGGGCAGCTCCTGTGAGTTATAGCAACTAGTTGATAGGTCGTTCCAGTTGTTTGGTCTAATGGTCATTTAGGCTTTTATAGAGAGAGATTGTAGAATCTTCTTTTACTAAGATAGTTTTTGGCCTCTTGGCCTTTCCAATCTGTAAAACCTTTCTATTTTTTGTCTTGTTGTTTTGGCTTTGTTTGTTGTTGAGCAATACATTTAGATATGTTTTGTTTTACTATGCAGACTTTATTTTTTTAAATGCTTTTCTTCAGTCCCTCTACCCCAGTGGTTCTCAACCTTCCTAAGGCCGCGACCCTTGCATACAGTTCCTCATGAGGTGGTGACTCTCAAACATGAAATTTTGCTACTGTTATGCATCGTGATGCAAATATCTACATTTTCCGATGGTCTTAGGTGACCCCTGTGAAAGGGTCTTTCGACCCCCAAAGGGGTTGCGTCCCACAGGTTTAGAACTGCTGCTCTACCCCAGTTCATAATGCATCCCTTTACTCTGGTCCTTTTAAAACAAAATGTAGTGTAAATAATTCCAAGGCTTTTTCATATTGGACTTTTGTGGGGGACAAATTCTAGGACATGATTGCTGAAAGCTGTCTTCAACAATTTGCTCCTTAGACTTAGACTCTTTCTGCTTCAGGGAGTCTCCATTTTGACTCCTTCCTTCAATACAATATAAGCCTTAGAAAAAAACTGTCCCTTTCTCTTTTTCCACAAATGGGTAAACAACTAAATGCTCCTTCTTTTTACCTCATCAAGTAATATACATTGTATGTCCCATGAGAAAAAAAATAAATTAATAATAACAACAAAAAGTTGTTAGTTTATAATTTTCACATTTGAATTTCATCAAAATTTATAAAACACATAGAAATGGATTATTATCATTATGGCCAAATAATCTAGATATCCTCCTCCTTTTTGTTCTCCCTCTTGTCTCCTGATACAGCAACTGAGAATTTTTCATTAAACTTCAGGTCTTTGAGAAACTCAAATTGAACACTATTGATCTAAAAGGTTGGAGTAACAGTGGTTGTCAAGTATCAGTGGGAATCTCTGGGAGAAAAGTTTTAAAATTAAAATTGAGTAGTAGATGAAAGGAAAAGTAGCTGCAAAAATCATTAATTAGTTAAATTAGACTCTTAAAGTGGTTAGCAAATTCATCCTCAATTCTGCTAAATAGCGCTTATTTCTCATATGAGTTCTAGGGATCTCACAGGACTATTTTTTCAGCATCAAAAAAATTACTTAGTAAATATAATTAAGACATCTAACAAAGAACAAGCACCTTTTATTCTTCTTCCTTTCTGTTTTTCTGTGCTTTAAAAAGGATGCTATTGATGGTTGGTTTGCCATTTGTTCCAGCAGGGCAAAACTGTAAAAGTTGGTGATATTTACCAGTGAAAGTAGATGATTATAGATATCATTTTTTCAGGAAATATGTTTGTTAATGTTTTATTAAAACGTTAACCAGCCAGTTGCAGGCTCGATCCTTAGTGGGAGGCATGCATGAAGCCGCTGATCAATGATTCTCCCTCATCATTATTTGTTTCTATCTTTCTCTCACTCTCTCTCATTCTCCCTTTCACTCTAAACTCAATAAAAATATATCTTAAAAAACAACACATTAACCAACAAAACAGTAACAGCTGATCCTAAACCTATGATTAGAAACCTATGATTAGAGCTGGCATAGTTAACCTCAAGGTATTAACTATATATATATATATATATATATTTGTTTTTTCATGTTGAAGCTACTTCAACTATAAAACATATTATTGGGATAGTGGGATAGGGGACATCTCTAATTTATCAATCCTAAATTGCTGGGTGTCCTTATTATTATGCTAAATATTATAATGGCAAATTGTTGTAGGATAATTTTTTGGTTGCTGAGAAAATAGAAAATGCTTTGCAATTCCTTTTAACACCTTCAGTTTATTTTGAGTCTTCTGTAAAATTTGCTTAGTGAACCCAGTGTAGTTCACTTATTTCTTCTCAGTTTTCCCATTTTTAAAGTGGGAATAACCATATGCAATATACCATTCTTGGCACTTAGTACCTCATTCTTCTATCAAGGGAGGAGAGCTTAGGTAGTCAGCCTTACTGATACTTCCAGTAAACTATGAGACAGGCAACTCTTTTTTTTAGATGTTGGAGATCAGTTCATTTTTTTTTTAAAAAATCTTTATTATTCAGATTATTACATTTGTTTATCTTTTTTCCCCTCCATAGCTCCCCTCCACCCGACTGCCACCCCTCCCTCTACTCTTACCTCTTCCCGCATTGTCCTCACCCATAGGTGTATGATTTTTGTCCAGTCTCACCCCTTCCCCCTGAGAATTGTCAGTTTATGCCTTATCTATGCTCCTGGTTCTATTATATTCACCAGTTTATTCTGTTCGTCAGATTTTTAATTAACTTGATTTTTAGATTCACTTGTTGATAGATATGAATTTGTTGTTTATGATTTTTATATTTACCATTTTCTTCCTCTTCTTAAAGAGTACTTTACAGCATTTCATATAATACTGGTTTGGTGTTGATGAACTCCTTTAGCTTTTTCTTATCTGTGAAGCTCTTTATCTGCCCTTCAATTCTGAATGATAGTTTTGCTGGGTAGAGTATTCTTGGTTGTAGGTTCTTACTATTCATCACTTTGAATATTTCTTGCTACTCCCATCTGGCCTACATAGTTTTTATTGAGAAATCAGCTGACAGTTGTATAGGTGCTCCCTTGTAGGTAATGAACTGTTTTTCTCTTGCTGCTTTTAATTTCTTTTGTTTGTGATCTGTTTCTTTGTCCCCACATTTTCATTATGCTGGAAGAACTTCTGTGTTGGAATCAGCCTTATGATACAAGACTTGCAAAACTGCAAAAGCTTCTCTGTTGAGCTTGGATGGGGTGGAGTCTCAGGAGTTAGTGGACCATTTTGGCTTCCAGTCAGCTCTGCCCTATTTGGCTCCTGGGTCTCAAGTGTCTCTTGGTAATTGCTGAAGCCGTGTCTGTGCACACATGTGCATGTGCCTCTAGACTGCTGCCTTTCTGGTTCCCCTGCATTCTGGGACCTGTATGAGTCTGATTCCCCAGGGTTTCGCCCAAAACTGGATTTCAGTGCAGTTAGAAGTGGCACAGTTGGTAGGTTCTGTCTCCCACCCACTAGAGCAGCAGTTCTCAACCTTTTTTAATGCTGTGACCTTTTAATACAGTTCCTCATGTTGTGGTGACCCCAATCATAAAATTATTTTCCTTGCTACTTCATAACTGTAATTTTGCTACTGTTAATGAATCATAATGTAAATATCTGTGTTTTCTGATGGTCTTAGGCTCTACAGCAGCGGTTCTCAACTTGTGAAAACTGCTAGCAAGGTCACCTAAGACCATCGGAAAACAGATATTTACATTATGATTCATTAAGAGTAGCAACATTACAGTTATGAAATAGCAACAAAAATAATTTTAAGATTGGGGATCACCACAAATGAGGAACTGTATTAAAAGGTCACAGCATTAAAAAGGTTGAGAACCACTGCACTAGAGAAAGGCAGTGGCACAATCAGCAGTCCATCTTCTGTGCTCATGGTGTGCATGCCCCAGAGCTCTGCCTCTTTGTGGCTCCCCTAAATTTCCATGCACTCCTTTCTTTTCACAGTGCAGACTCCTCTGGTATGAGTCTTACTCAGAACTGGGGTAGAGTGCTATAGGGTAAAGGATTCAGTGCAGTTAGGAGTCTCCACCTCCCTCTTGCCAGAGAAAGCCAGCCAAGCACTATGGCATCTGCTTTCTCCACTCACATGTTTCCATACCTCAGTGTTTTTACAGCTCCTCTGAGTCTTCGTGAGCCCTTCTCTTGCCTTCTAGTTGTAGAATTTCCACTCAGCCAACTTTCCTGTGGTTCTTAATGATGTCTGATCTATCTTTTAGTTGTAGTTTTGAAATTATTGTGTGAGGCAGCAGTTCAGGTGCTCACCTATGCCACTATCTTGGTTTCTCAACATAGGCAACTCTTATTTGCAGTTCAAGTATATGTTGCCAGGAGGTTCACAGTCAAAGCCATGTGGTGGGACTCTGGCAGCTGGTAAACTGTGTACAAGTGAAACTTATTTTAATGCATCATAATGAAACAGATACTGAGAAGACACTCAACAGATAGTAGTCCTCAGCTCACTTCACCCATATTGAATTATTTCTTCCCACAATTAACTATACTCCTTTTTTAGTTATTTAAGTCTAGAGGCCCAGTACACAGATTCATGAACAGTGGGGTCCCTCGGCCTGACCTGCTCAGAATGGGCTGAAACAGGCAATCTGACACCCCCCCCCCCCAAGGGGTGCTGGATTGTGAGAGGATGCAGGGCCAGAACGAGGGACTCCACTAGTGCAGGAATCTGTGAACCAGACCTCTAGTATGCATATACGATATTTGATTAATCTCTTCCTGCCCTCCCCTTTTCCCCTTTCCCTCGGGATTCATCAGTATGTTCCATGTTTTCATGCCTATGTGTTGAGTATCTTCCCCCTGGTGATCAGTGCACATCATAGCTACTGGTTGAATGGTCACTTAGGTTTTTATATACACTGAGTGGCCAGATTATTATACATTCAAGGATCATAATAATCTGGCCACTCAGTGGCACCTGGCCTCTAATATGTATACATATACACATATACATATACATATACATATATGTATACATATATGTATAAATATATATATATATCAGGTGGCTAAATTCATGCATGGGTGGATTCTGGCCAGCCTGGCCAGGGGGTGGGGACATGGGCAGTTGGCTGGCCTGCCTGCTGGTCAAACTCCTAGTCAAGGGGACAATTTTCATATTAGCCTTTTATTATACAGGGTATACATTGAGTGGCCAGATTATTATGCATTCAGAGATCATAATAATCTGGCCACTCAGTGTATATAGATAATATTAGAATCGAGTTATTGTCATAATAGTACTTTAAGAAAAAAAATCTATTCTTATTACCAAACCATCCTAGACTGATGCAGTCATCCAATTTTTCATGTCCTTGTGCAACTTCCCCAGTAACAACTTTCTTTCTTACTCAGATAAACTTTAAAACCATGGTCTATAACTAGAATTTTTCATATTGAGGTGAAAGTGTGTTTCCTCTTGTTCTGTTATCAGTGCTGACAGTTGAGAATTTTCATGGCGAGTCTCCAAGCAAGATTTCAAAGTGTATCCCTTGCCCTTAGTTAATTATAAAATAAGTACTTTTCTTCCTTTAAGTGCCCTTCTGGTCAGCAGGATTGTGCTGGAGGAAACTGCATTCCCAACAGCTATTGCTCTCTCTTTGGGAAGTCTCCACTTGTACGAAGAACATTATTACTTTGCTCTCCAAGTTGCTTCTTTCAGAATGAATAAACTCAATACCGTTTAACTTTCCTCTTCAGCAATTTCCCCCAGGCCTTTCTCATTTTCTCTTTGTACAAAATTTGCAGAAATAACAATCTATGACTGAACAAAGCTAAAGCTTATAAATGTACAATTAATATATCCATTCCACTTCTTAATGTTACATAAAAATTTTTTTAAATGTTTTCTTTTCTTTGAGAATATTCAAACTCATAATTTGTATATATGTTTGTTTATACATTATTATTACTATATTATTTCTCTAAGCAGACATAGCCTTGTTATGTAGTTAATCTCTTGCAGTAGATACTGTTCAAGGCAGAGCAAAATTGTGTAACTTCTGTCCCTGTTGACCTTTTTGTGTAATCTAATGGTTTATTTACTGAAAAAAATAGGAATCAGAGACAGTTAGTCTTCATTAAAGCCTGTTAGCTTAACAAAAGTATAATAACAATTAAAAAGAAATCTAATAACAGTGGAAGTGAGGAAAAGAAATCAAAATGTATTACTCCACTAATGTGCTCTCACTCCCTAATGAAGACAAAGTAAACTCCTCCTGGCCAACCAAAGGTCAATATTAGCTTGAATCTGTGTATTTATGTATGTCCCTGGTACCTATAAAGACCTTCAGAGACCTGAAGGGAGGACTTGTATGTTTCTTTGTAGAATAAAGTCTAATAACACTCTAAATCTTACTTCCAACCCTATGTAACCAAGACAAGAAATGAGGATAGACTTAATGTTGTTTTTCTATTTACTCTCTACCGACACAGACTGGCTACCTTTACACTGTTATAATTCTATTCCATCTAATGTTTTTACCTATCTTCAAATGCTTTAAATAATGACTTAAAATTGTATAGAAACACATTAAAATATATGAAAAAGTGCTAAAAGGCACAGATATTTCACAATGTACTCCTCTAAAATGAAGAGGAGGATGTAGAGTATGTGAGTGGGAGGAGGAGATTAATGGTAGTATCTGATTAAAGGGAGACTTTTAATTTTTAGTTAGATACAAATATTTTATAATAAAAATATATCAAGAATTATTTTATATAATTTTAAAATAATGTAAAGCTATACATTTTAGAAAACATTAATACTCTCTGATAGCTCAAAACAATATCCATGCATTGCTTAAAAATTTTGCTGGAAATATACTATTCATTCATCCTATATGTTTATATTTATTCTTCTTTTCTAGTACACTTTTATGTAAACTAAAAACGAACAGACAAAAAGCATTTTAGATGTACCTGCATTTCCAAAATTGTTCAACTTTCAGAATTATATTCCTGGAAGTAGCAGGAAAGATTATCATTTATCCAAGATCAAGTCAATCACCAAGAATCTATAATACCATATTTTCCGGTGTATAAGACAACTTTTTAACCCAGGAAAATATTCTCAAAAATTGGGGATCATCTTATACAACAGGTGTTGTCTTATAGGGTGAGTATATCCCAAATTATGTATTTGAACTGGAAAAGTTGGGGGTCGTCTTATACACCCAGTTGTTTTATACACCGGAAAATACGGTAATAAAAGGGTGATATGCTAATTAGACCAAATGTCTTCCAGATGTCCTTCCTGATGAAGCTGGAGTCCAGGGAAGCAGTCCAGGTCCCAAGTGCCTGTGGGTGGCTGGAGGAGGGAAGCCCAGGTCTCAAGTGCCAGAGGAAAGCTGGTGCCAGCAACCAGGGGAAGGAAGGCCTACTCTTGCATGATTTTTTGTGCATTGGGCCTCTAGTAAAATAATAAAAGCTCTAGCGACATTCTTTGATTATTTGATCTATTTGCATTAGCAACTGGCTTAATCTCAAGACTGAGTCTATTAAATTCACATTTTCTGTCTCAGGGTATGTAGCTTTCTTTTTTATTAAAAAAAAGTTATTATGAGATATCTTAAAATCTGCCTCATAAAAATGAATTTTGTTACTGTTTCCACACCATTTAGCTGAGAGGTATGCTAACATTCCATCAAAGCAGTAAACAAATTATTGCCTTTAACCCTAATGTTCCTGCCTCAGAACTCACTCAGCAGGTTCCACAGAAAATTGATGACATCCAGTGGCCAAATCAATGATTGTTAGGGTTTTAGCTGTTTAGGGTAGCAGGGCCTTCTCTGAGGCGGTTAACACTCTTGGTGGTATCTTCTCCTTTAAGAGAAAATTAAGTATAATTTTCTTACAAGAGGAAAGACATGGAGAGACCAAAAAGAAACAGAATGGATGCAGCAATCCACTTTGAGTTATCTTGCAAAGCCAGTCTCTGAAGGAGATGATTTTTTTCATGAAGCTTCATGGGTAATCTCATTTCAGTAGATGATTCTATCCTTCAGCTGTGGTTGATTTGAACAATTCTTGAGAAGACAAGGTTTTGTTTTATTTTTAAGTCAGTGGATCTCATACCACAGGTCAAAAATATTTGAGAAAACAAAAAACAAACAAACAAACAAACAAAAAATGATACTACTGTAAAAACAAAACAAAACACCTCATTTCTTATGGTGGTTGAGTTCTGTTCCTTGGTTATATTATGATCACATCATGTCCATTGAGTCTTAATAGAAAATTGCTACTTGCAGATGACTGCTACTATTTCCATTTTTCTTGGGTTATTGCCATTAACTCAAAGTTAGCTTGTAACAAAAATAAAGAATGGATCGAGAATGAATCAAGAATGAAGAAGGGGGAATGTTTTGTGTTCCTCATTCGCACTGTTCAATGAATATGTTGTGCATTTCAACCCTCTCTGCTTTTGCTTAAACTGATCCTATGACAGAACTTATATTCTTTCTACTTCTGCCAGTTTAAATTCCACTCATATCGTAAGCCATAATTCAATATTTTTAGTTTAGCCTCCCTGAATCAACCCGTTTCCAAGGTTGAGTAACAGCTTTATTTCTCATTTTCAACTAGTCTCAGTCACATTTTGCCCTATGCATTTTTTTTTAAAGATGCCCATTTCTTGCTCTCAATTTTGAGAAGTTTTAGAGCAGGAATGAGATGTATTTCCTAGCTAGGTCTTCTTATAGTAATAATAGGGGACTTACTATTCAGCAGGTGCTCAATTTGTGTTCCATTAATGTCTTCACTTATTACCTGGTCCTGTCTATTCATCATAGTCATGTTTTTATCCTATCAATAAAATTCACACATTTAATAATTTCTTCCTATTTGGAATACTTCCTCTTAGGATACCACACTTTATGTTTTCTGTTTCTCTCACCAGCCATCATTTTCTAGTTTGGGTTCATTCAAAGATGGGTTACTAAAGGTTAAATGTTCTCAACTACATTCACTTCTTGGAGACTCTTATTCTATCTCATGGCATTAAATTCTACCTATATTCTGATGAATAGTAAAATTATATTTCTAGCCCAAACCTTACTTCTGAATGCAGATAGTTTTAATTTTGATCTCTAAATTTTGATCCTGAATTGTTCTTCTCATATTCTCTTTTGGAAAGCAGTAACTGGCCTTACTATCTTCCAAATGGTCAGGGCAGAAAACTTGAGATAATCCTTGCCTTATATGAAATTCATTCATGATCTACACGTGATCATCATCAAATCACCAAACTTCACTTCAAACCTGACTCAAACACCATAATGTGTAACATGGTTTACAGAAATAATTCTCCAACTTGTCTTTCTGCTTCTACCCTTGTCTTTATTCAGTCTATTCTCAGCACAGTAGTCAGAGAGATCCATTTAAATATAAATCAGATGTCACCCCTTGTCCCAAAATCTTTTAGTGAATTATTTCTTTATTTTTAAAATTTTTATACATATCTCCCCATTGCCCCCCCTCCCTCCCAGGCATACCCTAACCCCCCAGTGTCTATGTTCATTGGTTATGCTTATATGCATGCATACAAGTCCTTTTATTGATCTCTTATCTACCTCACCTAACTTTAATCTTCCTGCTGTAATTTCACAGTCTGTTTGAAGCTTTACTGCCTCTGTATCTATCCGTTTGTTCATCAGTTTATAATGTTCTTTTTTATCCACCAATGAGTGAGATCATGTGATGCTTCTTCCTCATTGACTGGCTTATTTCACTAAGCATAAGGCTCTCCAGTTCCATCCAGGTTGCTGCAAATGGTGAGAACTCCTTCTTTTTAATGGCAGCATAGAATTCCATTGTGTAGATGTACCACAGTTTTCTGATCCACTCATCTGCTGACAGGCACCTAGGCTGTTTCCAAATTGTAGCTATTATAAATTGTGCTGCTATG
>PVJN01021088.1:0-35129 GCA_004026805.1 Lasiurus borealis
CCGCTCTCTCAGCGCGCGCGTCTTCGTACCTCAGCTTTTTGCAGTTCCTCTGGGTGTCTGTGAGCCCCTCTCTTTCCTTCTAGCTGTAGAACTTCCACTCAGCCAGCTTTCCTGTGGTTCTGGATGATGTCTGTTCTGTCTTTTAGTTGTAGTTTTGAAATTGTTGTGCGAGGCAGCAGTGTAGGTGTTTACCTATGCCACCATCTTGGCTCCTCCTCTCGACACTCTATTTCTTGTGAGTGCTGAATGCCTCTATGATGTCCGAAGTATAGACATAGCATTTCCTCACATCCCTACCAACACACATCCTATACACATATACACAACTTTGTCTGAGTCAGTGAAATGTAGCCTTTGACACCCCACACCAGCCCGCAACAACTAGCACTGGTATTTCCAACTACTAGAGTTCATCCAGAAACTAGTCTTTTAATGGAAACAGAAATGTATTGAGTATCTGATAATCAGGCCCATTCTTATCTCCACTATCTTAGTCACTGGAATGGCTCACTGCATTTTAGAACTATCACCACCACTACCACAACCAAGGACTGGTCATTACAGTCTCAGTTGTACTTAGGTTTTTCAGAAGTACAGGCAGATTTTTCATTCAGCTTGTGTCTGTTGTTATTGTTTGAGCTACCTGGTATTTCCTACCTTGTATTCCCAGATTATCTAGATTTTTCTCAAAGAAAATGTTTTGTTCTAATTTCTTTTTAAAAAGTGTCATTTATTTTGTGGGCAACGCAGTTTCAATTTTTAGTCTCAACTATATAAAATCTACATCATAAGAAATTCTGCAACTAAAATACAACTCTTGTGGTTAAAGAAGAAAGGAAGCCCTAACCAGTTTGGCTTGGTGGATAGAGCATTGGCCTGCATACTGAAGGCTCCCAGGTTTGATTCCAGTCAAGGGCATGTACCTTGGTTGTGGGCACATCCCCAGTAGGAGGTGTAGAGGAGGCAGCTGATCAATGTTTCTCTCTCATTGATGTTTCTAATACTCTGTGTCTCTCCCTTCCTCTCTATAAAAAAAAAATCAATAAAATATTTTTAAAAAAAAAGAAAAGAAAATGTCAGATCTTTACACCTGCTGTCAACCTGAAAGAATGTCATGAAAAAATAATACAAGAAAAGAACAAAGGTTCATAACTTTGTCATCACGAATTTGCAACCTCCTTCTGGCGCATTAAGACAGCATCCACTGCTATTCATAGAAAGGGACAGTAGAATTAATTGAACATATGTGTCAGACTCTATGTTATACTTTTCATAGTATCTCATATTATACTCAGAATCATCCCATGAAATAGGTATCGCTAGTCCCTCAATTAACAGATGAGCCGATGAAAGTAACATTAAGCAACTGCCTTTAGGCAATACAACTAGTAAATGTAGAGTGAGAGATGGAACCTATGTCTAGCTGAGGTTGATCTCTGCAAAGGAGAAGGCTGTCCATGAGTATTCTGAATCATCCTGGCACACTTTTCTGATTAAATAAGAACATTTATTGGGTCTTAGCTCCAGTCTTTGATATTATTTTAGCCTGAGACAATGCCTGTGCTCTTCAGACACATAGCCCAGTGCACCAGAGGGGTAAGTATAATAGGAAATTAGATATGACTATTGTAAGAGATTTAATAATAGTTATGACTGCAGAGAAGAAAGTAATGTATGTCATTTTCTGCCTTTAAAAAAAGTGAGTCAGGAAATAGCCAAGATCGAACTAAGTCTGGGGCTCATCATAATTCAACACCAGGGCCAGCAAAAGAGGGGCAATAAAACTGAAATATAAGACAGACAAGAGATAAAGGAAGAAGGGAAAAAATGCTTAACTCCCAGGTTCCTCCAATGAAAATTCAAACTCTCGAGGGTTTTATTCACCTTTTCACTCAGGGCTGTTGATCTTCCTTATGCCATCCAAGCTCCTTCCTGTAGAAAAGCCATACTCCCACCTACCCGACTGTGCAAATGCCATCCTGTAAGGGGCCCAAACCAGTTTGTGTAAGTTGTTAAGTAGCTTTACTGGCACAGGTGTCAGCCAATGAGCTAGAAGCATTTTTGAGAAGCATGAGGTGGGGGCTGACTCCTTTTTCTGGTAGAGGTGAAGAAGCACCCAGGACCAGGAAGACTGTGGCACCAGACTCTCTGTATTACAGTGGTTCTCAACCTTCCTAATGCCACGTCTCATTGCTAGCAATGAAAATAATTTTATGGTTGGGGGTCACCACAACATGAGGAACTGCATTAAAGGGACTTGGCATTAGGAAGGTTGAGAACCACTGCTGTATTAGTTATGCAAGCAAAAATGTTTCATTTTTTTAATACCACAGGGAGCACATTCAACGTAAGGAAGTGGAGCCTCTGATAAAAAAAAAAAAAAAAACGATTGTGGCCGAAATCGGTCTGGCTCAGTGGATAGAGCGTCGCCCTGCAGACTGAAAATGTCCCAGGTTCTATTACGGTCAAGGGCATGTTCATTGGTTGCAAGCATATCCCCAGTAGGGGGTGTGCAAGAGGCAGCTGATCGGTGTTTCTCTCTCATCGATGTTTCTACCTTTCTATCCCTCTCCCTTTCTCTCTGTGAAAAATCAATAAAATATATATTTTTTTAAACATGATTGTGCCCGGCCAGTATGCTCAATGGTTGAGCATTGACATATGAACCAGAGGTCACGGCTCGATTTCTGGTCAGGACACATGCCCTGGTTGTGGGTTCGATCCCCAGTGTGGGATGTGTAGGAGGCAGCAGATCAGTGACCTCCTGGTTCATAGGTTGAAGTTCAACCACTGAGCCACGCTGGCCAGGCTAACCATATACATTTCTCCATCTTGGAAGAGAATTGTACCAACAACGGTTTGAGAAGCTAAATCCCTCATCTCTTACTTTTTTCTGCTTTATCGAGATGTAACTGACATATAACATTGGCAGCCTAAGGTATACAATGTGATGATTTGATGCATGCATATATTGCAAAATGTTTACCACATTAAGGTCAGTTACACCCTTCATCTCACATAATTACCATTTTGTTGCTGTTACAATGAGAACAATAAAGTTTTATTCTTAGCAACGTTTAAATACACAATAATTATTAACTATAGTCACCATATTATATACTAGACCCTCATAATTCATTCACCTTATAAGTGAAAGTTTGTACCCTTTGATCAACAACTCCCCATTTCTCCCACTGTCCAGTCCTTAGCAACCACTGTTGTGTTTCTATGAGTTATTTTTGTTGTTGTTGTTGTTGTTTTTTATTGAATTTACTTGGGTGACATTGGCTAATAAAAATATGTCAGATTCAGGTATACAATTCTGTAACACATCACCTGTACGTTGCATGTGTGTTCCCCACACCAAGCCAAGTATCCTCCCATCAGCGTTTATCCTCCCTATACCTTCTTGTGCCTCCCCCAACTCTTCATCTCTTCAAAGGTTCAGAACATGTTTTCTCTGGTCCAAATTCTTCTTGCTTCCTTTTATAACTCAAGACAGTTTCACTGCTTTGGAAATTAATATTGTTCTAAACACCGTAAAACACATTTCTACATGAAGGGAAAATTAATAAGCCAACTTTCACGTAAGCTAATTTTAAATTTTTCCTTCGGCTTTTCAGTGATTCCATTTATTCATAAAAATAATGTGGAGATTCTTCCTATGGATAATTAAATAAATTACTTTAGTTTTTACCCAGTGACTATGTAGCTACAAAATAATTTCTCTTTAGTAGCTTGTGAATTACACTGGTCTGTTTACTACATAGTGTATATGGATTACTACTGATAGTCTCTCTTGCAAATCTTAAGCTATAAAAACATTCTTCCTATCCAGGATGATCTGTTTGATACAGGCTCAATTAAACCTGGGATTCGTTTTAAATGAGCTCCTGGCACTTCAGGCAATTGACCCATGCGGTTTTGTTACTACTTAGCAGGTGGTTCCTGCTCTTGGTGGTTCCTGCTTCCGTACCATGGATAGAGCCTGGCTCCCACCTTTGTAGAGTAGAATATACATATTTAAAAGTTTCTTAGGCCTCCATGATTCCCAGCAGTAAATACAGAAACTCAAGGCTAAGTTTAAGAATTACAATGTTTAGGTGTGAGGGAGCAGTTAAGAATCAAGAGCGTACCAGATTTGCCTCTTCAAATAACAGATGCAACTTTTCCAGAAAAGAGACCAAAAGCTGAGCTAAGCATGTTCAAATCCTGAGGAAATTGTACTTTCTTGAAAAGATGTCCAGTTAAAAGATTTTGATAGGCCCAATTATATTTTACTAGTGGCCCGGTGCACAAAATTTGTGCACATTAAAAGGGGATTCATTAGAGGAAATAATTTAATATTGCTTTTGCCCTTTCTCTATAATAGAAGTGTCAGAGATAAAAGAAAATTAGTAAAATGTATATGAAAACCTTCCTCCAATCAGAGTCTGGGGCACACCATGGGATCCAGAGTCAAATCCCCGCCCACCCACATGCTCCTCAAAATCACATGAGACCCAGACTTGGCCACCCCTCCTGCATTGGGTGGAGGGTGTGGCCTGAGTTCCCTGGCCTGGCACTGGGGTGGGGGGAAGGGGGGAGCAGCCTGAGGTCCCTTAGCCCAGCACCATTATAGAAAGTGTACCTTGAGGTCCCCCATTAAGCCCTGCCAGACTGGGGGCATAGCCTCAGGTCCCTTGGCCTGGCCCTGAGGCAGGAAGCGAGATCTGAGTTCCCTGTCAAGCCACACTGGGTTGGGGGCATGGTCTGAGGTCCCCAGTCAAGCTCTGATGGGCAGGGGGTGCAGCCTCAGGTCCCCTGGACTGGTGCTGGGGTGCTGGGTGCTGTCTGAGGTCCCCTGTCAAGCTCTACTGGGCAGGGGCATGACCTGAGGTCCCCCAGCCTGGCACTGGGGCGGGGGAAGGAGCCTGAAGTCCCCTAGCCCAGCACCAGGATGGGAAGTGCACCTTGAGGTCCCCCATCAAGCCCCACCAGGCAGGGGGCATGGCCTCAGCTACCCCTAGTCTGGCGCCAGGACAGGGGGAGTGGCCTGAGGTCCCCTGTCAAGCCCCATGGTGGCAGGGGAGGGCATAGCCTCTGGTCCCTACTGATTGCTCGTTAAGGCTCCTTATGGGAATTTTGCCTCAGTTGTGGGTGCAGCCATCTTTGTGATGGAGTGATGGTCAATTAGCATATTCTCTCTTTATTAGATAGGATTCTTCCATCTACTGTCCTTTATGCTACAATTCACACATGTTTCTTGGGATTCAACTCTTCTTAACAGGTATTCAATAAAGTGTAAAAGAACTTCTTTTAACTCAGTTGAACTCAACTAAACCAGTTTGGAATAATTTTTATCTTATCATAAGACTTACTGCGGTCTATGTCTTAAGGTTTTTGTTAAGTCTAAACTCTAAGGAAGTTACCAGTTTATAAACATAAATCTTAGTTCAGAAAATGTGAGGTATCCCTTTCCCAAAAATATCTTTAAAAATCATAAAGATTATTTTATTTAAGTGACCAAGTGTAATATAGACTAGAATAAACCAATACAAAAAAATGTTTAATATTCATTCATTTTGAAAGCAGGGAAGATATATAGGCCTAAACCCCTTATTAGAAATCTTTTGGGCCATGTATATTTCAGAAATCAGAATGTTTAAGTTTTAGAACAATATAAAATTGTACATTATGTAACTCCCCAGAAGAATCTGAGACAGCACAAATAAACACATATTTATATAGCAAAACCTATAAATATTCACATTGAGTAGGATAAATAGCTTCCCGGGATCAGTAAAACTTTTCTGCCAAGTGAAATATGATCAGACAGTTGAAGTTTGCCAAGAGGGTTTAAAGAAAACAATTTTCACAACTTTTTGGATTTCAGAATTTTGGATAGAAGACTGCAGACCTAGATTTATTGAGCAATAGGCATTACACATGCATTAAAAATTAATATTTATAGCAAACCTCTGAGGAGCACTTTATATTTTCAGTTTATAGATGAGAAAATATAAGCTCAAAAAAATTAAACAACATGAATTAAGGTCACACATCAGTGAGAAGGATAACCACGAATCAAAGAAGTCTTCCTGGCCACCAATGCACTTCCTCTTATACCCTCCCCACCCGATCCCTTAAAGGAGCACTACCATGACATGCAATTGGACAGTCATTACTTCTGTCCCCATCCCAGTTAGACTTACAGTATAGAGGAAATAAATGGAATATTATTTTATAAACCACAAATTATAATCTGGAGATTTCTCCAAATGTGTTTGTGGCAGAGAAACTTATTCTACTTTATTCCACTTTAAGCATGAGAAATAAGCCCAATTTCCAACTTCATCTCATTCTGATATCTCTGTTTCCCTTATGATTTCAAGTATGTCATGAATACTACCTGACGGTCATCAATTGTTGAACTTCACAACATTCTACTTTCTGCAACTGACCGGAAATTAATTAGCAACATTTCCTGTAATCTACCGGATTTTGCCCCCCAAAATTTTTGTTTTTGTTAACATGATCCCAGATCCTGAAATGTCTCTCATTGTTGTGACTCGTGAAAAGTTTTAAGGAACCTGAGAGATGGAAAAGTCTTTAGTTATCATCTAGCCTAATTCTTAATATGATGGATAAAGTGTTTGAGACCTCGATATGCATTTTCTCTTTCACTTTATAGGGCTTACATGGAATCTAATTAAAATGAGGAGAAAAAACATATTTACCAAGACAACTAAATGTAATGATATATTTATCCAGCATCATCTTAAAGTATAATTCTCAAAATAAAAACAGCCCCCATTTGCAGGAGTAAAGTGTGGGGGACTGCAAGTAAAGGGCGAGGTGACCTAGGACCTACCCTGGCTAAATAATATGCAAAAGTTTTACCAATGTGCAAATGAGGTGACAGCATTGCCATCAAACTAGACATGACTTAACAGATCAGTAGATGTTCTCTAAAAGGCGCCAACGTACCATGTACGAACATCAATTCCATTTGCATCACTGGCTTTGCCAGTTACATTTGCTAGGATGAGGCTGCTACTATCCCCAACATTCGCTATTTGGCCAAGAAACCTTCCATACTGTTAACCTATGCTAAAGACAGATGGAGCTGTGTAAAACCAGCAAATGCTCCGGACCGAGATGTGCCAGCGTGGTAAATAATAATGAACTTGACCTGGGGTGTGAGGCAGCCAAAGGAGACCGGCACAGGGAAATGATTTCATATAATACTGTGGTTGAGAGCATAGGTTCCCGGGGAAGACGTAGCCTTGACTGCCACTTAGCGGATCAGCATACATTGAGGCATGTTAGTTACCTGTTGTTTCAAAATTTGGGTTATTCATTATGTATCACTTTCACAGTGAGAAAATAACTAACTGAAAAGTGCTGTCTTGATACCATTTATGACTAAGTTATGCTTCATCCACATGCTGCGGGCCAGGAAAAAAATGATCAAACCAATATATGGAAGAAAATTGTGTCAGAGAAAGCACTGCCCTCTACAAATCTGTTATTACTGCGCGTTTCCATTCTCTCATAGCTTCTCATCACAATATCCATCTCACGCATCTGCTAGGATATTTGTATTTTTTTAAATCCATCCTGGTACTTAGTGTACACTGTATTTTCAAAAATGACAGCTACCGTTTTGATGATGAATGTAAGGGCTATTTATTCTCTGTAAAGCCTAATCCAAGTAAGTTCACACAAAAACTATTAGGATAATATTTATTTATGCATTTCCATTTTGAACACAGTAAAGCCCTTACTCTCTCTCCTCCTGTAGGGAACACAGTCTGTTCACTTTGGATGCTGTTGAATTGAAACAGCCTGCATCCAGGTGACATACAGGATGTCTACGCAGGAGGAACCAGACACGGAGGAAAGCCCAATCTGGTGCTTGGGAATAACTTGGCAGGCACAGCGATGTCCCGGGGCAGGAGAACGACAGACAGAAGGGGCACAGTGTCCAGCTGCAGGGGGAAGCCACTAAAGAAACAGGAGCCAGAATTAGACGATGACAACAATGATGATGATGACAATGATTATAACAATGATCATGATGATGGAGAAGTGTTAACAGCGATGATGAGAAAACTGAATTCCACTGAAATGAAGGGAATTGGTCCGGTTTATACAGCAGGTAGGAGGCGGAATTGAAATTTGCATCTTAGAACTCTGGCTCCAAAGCCTTTGCTCTTTACCCCAAACCAATGAGATAAGCACAAAAGTGGAAGGACAGCCCACTTCACTAGCACGGGAGCGAGTCCAGCTGTTTCTGGAACACTCCTGCCTCACGTCTACCGCACAGACTCAGCCACTGTTTCTCCCTCCAACACATTGCTTTTAACTCCATGCAAAGTAACTAATTCTCTTGGTAATGATTTAGATAAAGCACTTTCGATAGGTAGGATGGACTGCCAAGGCCCTCTCTATCCCTACAATCCTGAGGTTTAGTCAAACATTAAAAGGGGAATGTAAACCAAGCCTGATTTTACTTCGCTGAGAGTTAATCACGCATTCTGAAGCAGGTAGGTGGGCAATAACCTTGACTTGTTCACAGTATAATTACAGCCTGAAGCGCTGATGAAACAGAGTTTGAGAAACAGAATGAGTTTTTCCTAACTGCAGACAAGGCATATATGTGCATGTAACCATACAAATGCACAAGACCTATGGATACGTCTGCTTGTGCATTTAGAATGATAGAGGGAGGGAGGTTTTCTTTAAAGACGTGCCATTGACAACCGAAACTGGCTAGTGCTAACCCCATGTTTAAATTGCGGAAATTAGCAAAAGCTCTCCTTTTGGGTGAATGCAACCACAGTGGAACAGTTTGACTAATGTAGGTCAGCTCCAGGTAAATTAGAAAAAGAGCCGAAATTAGTTTGGCTCAGTGGAGAGAGCGTCGGCCTGCGGACTAAAGGGTCCCAGGTTCGATTCCAGTCAAGGGCATGTATCCTGGTTGCGGGCACACATCCTGTAGGAGGCGTGCAAGAGGCAGCTGATCGATGTCTCTCTCTCATCGATGTTTCTAACTCTCTATCCCTCTCCCTTCCTCTCTGTAAAAAAATCAATAAAATAATATAAAGTAAAAAGAAAGGAAGGAAGGAAGGAAGGAAGGAAGGAAGGAAGGAAGGAAGGAAGGAAGGAAGGAAGGAAGGAAGGAAGAAAAATACACCTTTCCATTTGGATTCTACTCCATGACAAGGTACATGGCTTGACAAGCAAACCACAGAGTATAGTTTCGCTCCTACCTCCATCCTCAGTTACGTGCCCTGTGTATGGCACAGTCTGCACCGCATAGACGGTGACCCTTCCTGGAGACATTTAGTTGTCCTGGAGATTAGATTAGAAGAATGAGTCAGCTAAGCAAATGGCATGGCATTCTGGGAAATCAACATGGGCATTCAGACAAATAGCATTGATAGATACAGCATAAGATGCAAGGACTACATAGAACAAAGAAATCTGCCTGCACTGAACACCTTGCCATGGCATCAGAAACATAATTACCAAGAGTTTATAAAGAAAAGGGCTCAAGCCAAGACCGGTTTGGCTCAGTGGATAGAGCGTCGGCCTGCGGACTGAAAGGTCCCAGGTTCGATTCCGGTCGGGGGCATGTACCTTGCTTGCGGGCACAACTCCAGTAGAGGGCATGCAGGAGGCAGTTGATCGATGTCTCTCTCTCATCGATGTTTCTGACTTTCTATCCCTCTCCCTTCCTCTCTGTAGAAAATCAGTAAAATATATATTTTTTTAAAAAAAAGAAAAGGGCTCAAGACCCAGGAGTAAGCATATCACATCACAAATATTAGAGCCACTCCTAATTCTTTCTCACTTTTTCCACCAACCCACATAGATCTCCTTATATTCTGCCATTTATCATCAAAGTTGATTCATGGGGACAGAGGATCACTCTTAGACCCACAAAGAACCAAATAACACCCAGACCTAGAACAGACTGAAAGGTCTAAAGAGACAGGGGTGATGGACGCCAGTTAAGGGTTAGAAAAATGACTGAGAAAGGATAAACCCCTGTGGGGTTTCATTCCCTTTCTGGGTGATGTTCAAATGTCTCCTGGCATCGTATCATGCTCCTGGGAACCTTCAACTCTTTACAGCACATCCATTCCTTGGCTGTCACCTGCCACAGAGAACAGCCCTCACCTTTATAAGCAATCACTCAAAGTGTCTCTTCTGAGTTGGCCTTTCCCACGAGCGGTGTGGGGACTGACTGGCATGGCAGGATTTGCAGGACTCCACAAAGGTCTTTGAACCAAAAACATCTCCCTAATTGTCACCTGAAATGCTGTTATTAACATTTTCTTTCTCTGAGTGGTACATGTCCTTCTGCCTACTGCTTCTGCAATGATAATAGAGCGCATTCCCTCCAAATAGGTACACAGCTCTCTTCTTCACCTCCCCATCTTGGCTTAAATGATTCCTTCCCTGATGACACCATTGAAAATTCAACTCCGCCGCTGCCTCGCCCTTTCTGCCTTTTTGTTTTTGTTCCATAGCACATACCACCATCTGACATAAATGTATCTTATTATATTGATTTATTCAGTAACTCCTTCTCCCTTCCAAATTGTATATCAATTCCATGAAGGCAGAAATTTTTATCTATTTTGTGTATATCTGCATTCTCAGGGCTAGAACAGTGCCTAGCATATACTAAGTGTTCAATAAGTGTTTATTGAATGAAAAATATCATCAATCAATCAATCAATCAAAACATGACCTACTTAATATAAGTTGATCAAAGCGGTTGTGTTTTTTAATGGAGAAGACCAGGCAGAATAAGAGTCTGGAAACCTGAGAAAAATAATTTGAAAAAGAGAGAAGAGAGCTAAAAAGCCCTGCCCACAGCTTTTGGTATGTATAGGACTGCCTAAAAATTAGTATTTATACGTCAGGGAAAAGATATGACTATCTTTAACAGATGTGACCCCATTATAACCGGATCACCCCCTATCAAGTATAGGGTCCAATAAATGAATTTCAAAATTGTTTTTTTCAAGGATGCACGAATTAATTCTCATATCTCCCCGCTGCCTCTTCTGTATTTGTATGTATGACTATGTGTCCCTCTGCTCCTTTAAGGCGGCCTTATTTAATTCCTTTCCTCTAATTTCCTGTATCTTCCTTCAACCCCTCAAGCCAGTGCTACCTATCCAGATCTAAAATACTGGAAGCTCCACACAGAGCACAAACAGAAGAAGCCATAAATAAAAGAGGCCGATGTAGTCCCTCTTAGGGTCTGTTGAGAACAGAGTTTATTAGAAGCATAAAAACCATTTAAACCAAGGCATTATTTTCACTGTTTTGAAATTGTCAGGTCCAAAATTAAATTTAAAAGTGCTGAACACTTTGCATGGTTTTATGTTAATTATTATTATTTGGGCAATTATTGTCTTCCCTTTATGTGGGTTTTTTAAAGGTTTTTGTGTTATTTAATGTGATTTTATTGTACCTTGAAGCCATATGTTTTCCCTAAGTGTTTCAGGTTCAAGGCTCTGCCCTCTTTTTCTCTCGCTTTATGATAGGGAGAGGCCCCTTAGAAAATATCTAAATGCTACAATTACAGAGGGGAGTGGTGGTTAGCAGGGCCAGAGGGGGGAGGAGAAGTGAGGAGTTACTACTAGTCAACAGACGTAAAATTCCACTTGAACAATGTGAATAAACTCTGGAGATCTACTGTGCAATATTGTACCCATAGTCAACAATTAATGGATTATACTAAAAAAAGGTGCCTGACTGGTTTGGCTCAGTGGATAGTGTCAGCCTGCGGACTCAACGGTCCCAGGTTCGATTCTGGTCAAGGACGTGTACCTTGGTTGTGGGCACACCCCTAGTAAGAGGTATACAGGAGGCAGCTGATGGATGTTTCCTTCTCATTGATGCTTCTAACTCTCTTTCCCTCTCCCTTCCTCTCTGTAAAAAATCAACAAAATATACTTAAAAATAATTTTAAAAAAAGAGGAAGAGGGCTTGAGAGGACATACAGAAGGCCAATAGACATATGAAAAGATGCTTAACTTACTAATTGTAAGAGAAATACAAATTAAAACTATAATGAGGTATCAGCTCACATCTGTCAGAATGGCTATCATTAATAAGTTTACAAATGATAAGTGCTGGTGAGAATATGGAAAAAGGGAACCCTCGTGTACTGTTGGTACAGCTGATATTTGTTAAGAAGACAGATCCCGCCGAGACCGGTTTGGCTCAGTGGATAGAGCATCGGCCTGCGGACTGAAAGGTCCCGGGTTCAGTTCCGGTCGGGCGGCATGTACCTTGGTTGCGGGCACATCTCCAGTGTGGGGTGTGCAGGAGGCAGATGATCGATGTCTCTCTCTCATCGATGTTTCTGACTTTCTATCCCTCTCCCTTCCTCTCTGTGAAAAATCAATAAAATATATTTTTAAAAAAATAGATAGATCCCATGATAAGTGTTATCACAATAAAAAAAAATTAAGAAAGGATCTAATACTGATTAATTCCCTAACATTTATCTCTAAATCTGATCTCTCCCCCGGAGTGCCTGGCTCATAGATCTAGTTGCTCCCTGGACAGCTACACTCCAATATATAAGAAGCAACAATTCAAATGGCATAGGTTTAAATGAAGCTTTTAATTTCTGCCCAGTATTGAACAGTTAAGAAGTAGGATAAATGAAGCATTTTTATGTTCCTTCGTAAACTAAAGTATGTAGTTCATCTCCAAGGGTTTTCCAGATTTGGGAACACACTTAATAAATGCTGTTCTTAAAACAAACAGCTTTGTAGCAAAACTAGAACCAAACTATGGAAGCCAAATACGCCACCCTGGAGTGAAGGTATTCCTAGACGTATAATATGGCAGAAGGAGGCTGGACTGCCTATATAGGGCTGAGAACCTAATTGACATTGTAGGGGCAGCTATGATGCAAATAACTTCAATGTACAATAATAATAATAATAATAATAATAATAATAATAATAATATGTTAGGAAGAAGAAGTTGAACTCTTACCTGATACCTTCAATTCTGAACATCATCAAGGACTTACAAGTCAAGATCCAATTCTGGGTCAAGAGAGAATAGGCTGGCAGTCTCACCACCATTCTGGGTCAAGTTCTTTAAAAGACGCTGATGCTGGGAAACTTATAGTAATGTGCATACTTAATCTTGGAATTTAGGTTTAAACCACACACTTTCAAGAATGACAGAGAAGCCGAAACCGGTTTGGCTCAGTGGATGGAGTGTCAGCCTGTGGACTGAAAGGTCCCAGGTTCAATTCTGGTCAAGGGCGTGTACCTTGGTTGTGGGCATATCCCCATTTGGGGGTGTGCAGGAGGCAGCTGATCAATGTTTCTCTCCCATCAATGTTTCTAACCCTCTATCCTTCTCCCTTCCTCTCTGTAAAAATTCAATAAAAATATATTTTTTTAAAAAAGAATGACAGAGAAGCAGCTTTATGAATCCTCCACCCACTTCATGCCACCTGTTCTGTCAGTGTCTTCTTTCCTGAGGCCTGCACAATGTCTACCCATCCAATCCCATGTGAGTTTTACACGGTTACTTCTATCTTACAGCTACATCATAAATCATAAAGATGGGGAGATGATGGCACCAGTTTCCTAGCTTCTTCCAGGAAAAAGTAAGAATATTCCTATAAAATGATAGTAGCCATGACTCAGTCGTCAAAGGCCACTAACACATTCAGAATCCCATTGTAACAGATGAAACTAATATAAAATAATAGTGAATGTCAACTGTAATTGAAAAATCAAGTTGAAACAAAAGAATCCCATTGTAGCATAAAAAACTAGCTCTGACCCTAGCTGGTTTGGCTCACTGGATAGAGTGTCAGCCTGTGGACTAAAGGGTCCCGGGTTCGATTCCAATCAAGGGCACATCCCAGGGTTGCTTTGTGGGCTAGATCCTCAGTAGAGGGCATGCAAGAGGCAGCTGATCAATAATTCTCTCTCATCATTGTTGTTACCATCTCTCTCCTTCTCTGAAACCAATAACAATATATATATATTTTTTAAAAACTAACTCTGGAGTTCTGGACACTGAAGATGGCTGCCGATAGGAAGGCAGACTGCCAGATAGTGTGTGAGTGAGAGAACAAAGGGAGAGTGTGTGGTCGCACAGGGAGTGTTTGTTGGTGAGTTGAGGGACAGCTATACTCCGGGAGACTGTGGGGGACAGCCAGATAGGAGTCCCCTGACCGGGCAGCCCCCACTGCTGCTGGGTTCCCTCCCGGAGTGACCAGCTTGGACATGGAGACTGCATCATCTTAAAGGGGAAGTGGATGTTATCTGGAGCCTGATAACCCAGGGAATCTACAACTATGGCACCCACCAAACAGCTGAGAACCGAGAACACTGGTCCCCAATTGGCACAAGCGTGCAGATTCAAAGAAGCTCTACACTCCCTCACAGAGAGGTCAGATTTCATCTGGGACGGGGTGAGGTATGTGGTCCTGACAGGAGAGAGAAACACGTGCACTGCGGGAGCTGGAGAACCTGGGGAAGTCTGCACCTAGAAAAATCCGTGGCCTTTGGGGCTGGCGTGATCCGTGAATGAGGAAGGGGGTCCTCTGAGCTGCTTACAGAAGGGAACTCTAAAAAGCAACCCATTTGATCTGGGCGCAAAAGGACAGCCTAAACATTTTTAAAAGTGTAAAGGCTGGGGAGTGTTGGGAGTGGGGGAAAGAGATCAACCAAAGGACTTGTATGCATCCATACAAGCACAACCAATGGACACAGGACACTGGAAGGGGCGGAGGGTGAGGGGAGGGATGAGGTCATGAGACAGGGGGTAGGAGAAGGTCAATGGTCGGGGGAGAGATATATATGTACTACTACATGTAATACTTTAAACAATAAACAAAAGAATTTAAAAAATAAAAAGAAACTAGCTCTGGAATCTGGTTCCCATTCTTGATTAGTGACATACAGTGGTACCTCAAGATACGAGTGCCCTAACATACGAGATTTTTGAGATACAAGCTGTCGAGTGAGCGATTTTTTATTTTTGCTTTGAAATACGAGCAACATTTGAGATAGGAGTAATCCCGCGAATCAACCGTTTGCACATGACCCACCAGTTTACCTCGACTTGAGCATCTCATAGTTTCCAACGCCTCAAGGTTACGGAACGAATTAAACTCGTATCTCGAGGTACCACTGTACTGACTCTGTGCTCTTCTGAGTAAGTTACTAAACCGCTATGAGCCTTTATGTCCTCATCTATGAATTAAATATGACCAAACCTACCAGAAAGGCCTACAGTGAGAATTACTTAGGTGGTCATATATTTAAAATGCCATGGCAGCACATATCTCATGGTAGGCCCCCATTACTAGAAAATTAAATCTTAAGCCCCGTGGTATAATTTTAAGGCATTATTGTGTTAATATTTACTACAGTTTGCGTTCCGCAGGAAGCTGCCTCTAAAAAAAGGAGAAGGAGAGATTTATCATCCGAATGGATCAGTTTCATAAAGCACAAAGAAGCATGCCAGGGGCTCTATCAATAACCATAAATAAGTGACAATGCACGTTTTATGAACTCAAATCCCAAATTCTTTTTTTAATTTTTATTTATTGGGGTGGCACTGGTTAATAAAATTATGTAGGTTTCAGGTGTACAATTCTACAATTCATCATCTATAAATTGTACTGTGTGTTCCCCGTCCTGAGTCAATTCTCCTTCTATCACCAATTATCTCCTTTTTACCCTCTTCTACCTCCTCCCACCCCCAGTTCCTCTGGTAATCACCATCCTATTGTCTGTGTCTGTGAGTTGTTTTTGTTGTTCTTTTCCATAATCCCTTCCCCTTTTTCACCCAGCTTCCTAACCCCTTCCCTTCTGACAGCTGTCAGTCAGTTCTCTATACCTATGAGTCTGTTTCTATTTTATTTGTTAGTTTATTATGCTCATTAGATTCCATGTAAGAAATGAATGCAGAAGGGGTCAGTCCAAAAGAGTGAGTAATCTTAACCAAAAAAAAAAGTATTTTAGATTTCTCTTAACAGTTGCATTGAATTCAGTTGTATGCGATATCCAGGAAGTAGGATTATAATGTATTTTTTATACAAAACTCTGACTCAGGACAATCCATGTTACCATGGCACTTTCTTATATCTCTCCCCTTACAAGGACTAAGAAGATCCTCAGTGAGGTCTATTCAAGAAGAAGAGTGCAAGCCAAGCTTTACTGGCTCAAACTTCCCCAATGAAAAGAGATAGCTTCACTACCTTAGATAAAATCTGCATGCATGATAAGTGTGAACAGAGTGAATAAAGAAATGTCAACAGAGCAAGTGACTGAGTGACCTCAGATATATCCAAATATATATATAATCAAAACATGCATAAGAAAGAGTTGTAGCGGTGTCCTTTGGCAATAATTCATGGTATTAGTTTTGCAATGACAGAAGGCCTAGCAAAAAATGTTAGTGTGGACTCAGAACCAAAGACAGCATCCATGAAAACAGCCCCACATAGCAAAGCACTTGTTTTGGGCATTGCATTCATAATTATAAACAAGGAGCACACTTCTTTCAGTCCCATACAGATTGCTAAACTCTACACCTATATTTTGAAATTCCTTTAAAAAAAAAAAAAAGTATAGTGTTTCCTTAGACCTGCAGAAACTAAGCCTCCATTGGCCTAAAAAACTATCCCAAGCAAACACAAGTCTTCTCGAGGCTGTAGAATATTGCTCATAAAACATGGTCTCAATATCCCCCTCCCTGTATCCACACTTCTTGCCATGCAACTTTGGAGAGATCCACCCATCAAGAGGAATTTATTTCTCCAATCAGGACCAGCCTTGTGCCTTGCTTTGGCCAATAGAATATGGCAGAAAAAAAACTCTGAAGGTTTCAGGGCCTAAACCTTAAAAAGTCTTGTCGCTTCTACACTCTGAGAATCTTAGTGGCCATCTGAAGAAGCCTGGGCTAGCCTGCTCTCCAATGACAGCCCACAACGAGCAGAGATAATCTATCCTCACTGAGGCCACGCTAATTACCAGTCACAAGACAGTCTGGCAGTTGATTAAGATAAATGAATGAGCCTAGTTAGAGAACAGAAAAGCCACCTCGCTGGTCTCAGCTCAAACTTCCAACCAACAGAATTATCAGTTAAATAAATGGTTGCAGTTTTAAGCCACTATGTTTTGGGGATTATCTGTTACACAGCAAAAGCTAACTGATACGCCAGGCCAGGAAACGATGTATGAAAAGCAAGCTTTAGTGTGCAACATGAATGACCCTGGGTCTGAGATGAGGATTTTGGGTAAAGGACTGAGGTTGGAGTAAGGGAGTTTTGAAGATAGGGTGAATAATATCAAGACCTGTTATCAATACATGAGCCTCTGCATAACTTTTCACCTCAGAACATGAGGGGGCTAGATTTTTACAGTTTTCCTACGTGTGTTCAGGAGCTACAATGAACAACTCTTGTGTTTTTTTTACTAAGAGATAAAGTCCTCATCCTGTAATCTCCAGCAGAATGGCTTCAATAAGTTTCACAGGCTTGTAGAACTTGTCCAAAGAAAGACCTGACTGAAGGCTTCTGGATCTCTCTGAAAGGAAATGAACTCCCCTCCATCTTGTCCTATAGGGCTGGGCCCCCTGCCCAAACCCCTGCCTTTTCTGGGAGGGCCCACAGGTGTGCCAGCGATGTCCTAGCTTCCCCCACCACCACCCGAATGGACCAATGAAGCTCCAGGAACACAGCGGGGGTCCTAATAAGGCTAAACCACAGAAAGACACTAATTCAAGTGATCAATCTCTGTAACCCTCATCACTTTCCTAAGCCCTCCCAATTATCCTACCCCTTAAAACTCATTGTTCCCTCCCAGCTCGCTCTCTCGCCTCACTGCTGTGCCAGAAAGAGGCTGAGAGCCAAACCCGGGTTTGAATAAAGATTCTTTGCTTTTGCATCGGAAAAGGCTCCTTAGTGGTTGATTATTGGGGACCCCGAACTCTGGGTATAACATCTCTTACATGGAGCCGAATTTCTTCACTCCTCAGATTTGATGAAAAACTCTTGGAAATACCTGAGGGCCCAGAATTGCCTTTGGGAATTGGTCTAAAAATAACCAAATTGCTTTCATCGTTACTTAAGTCTTTGTCTCTGAAGTCTCTCAAGAGGATGAAATTAATTTAACAGTAGTGGCACATCACAAAAACATTTGTTAGGGCAATTTATTTGAGTTTTACAAATTACAATTATAAGGGAATCATCAGAAGCCAACAGAACCCTTCCGTAGGCAGCAGACAACACAAAACTACAGTACATTGCTTCTGTTCCTTAAAAAGGCAAATCGCTCTGGACCCATAGAGAATGCTGGGCATAATGTTCAGGAACAGAGGATCTAAGCAAAAACTAGGTGACCACGTGAAATCTGCAAAGTGGGTGTCCACATTCAGAGGAAAGAGGGAGATCCACTTTGGTTTAGAAGTCTCCTTCAGCAGGGGGCACATACATTTGGGGGAAAGTTTTGAATAGAGCAAATGTCCTAGAGCAGAGGTGGGGAACCTTTTTTCTGCCAAGGGCCATTTGGATATGTTTAACCTCATTCAAGGGCCATACAAAATTATCAACTTGAAAATTAGCCTGCTCTATTTAGTCAAACATTTCATTAAATCAACCCTAATGCCTTGGGAGGGCCAGACCAAATGATTTCTCAGGCCAGAGGCAATTTCTTTAACTTTGTTATTGAGAGAATGTCCGCCAGGCGACCTGTTTCGATTCCAGTCAAGGGCATGTATCTTGGTTGCAGGCACATCCCCAGTAGGTGTGAAGGAGGTGGCTGATCGATGTCTCTCTCTCTCATCGATGTTTCTATCTATCCCTCTCCATTCCTCTCTGTAAAAAAATCAATAAAATATATTTTTTTAAATCCACATTTGCCCATTGGCTGCTTCTCTTTAAACTTTGCTCTCTGCGACTTCATGTTGTAAAACATCAGCAGCATGATGCTTAGGTATCACTCCCTGTGGTTGCACACTCCCTCGCTGCTCGCTCTTCATTCAGCTAACAGCTCCCAGTATGCAGCACTCGGGAGCTGCATTTAGAGTATCTAACTTAATTACAGAGCTACATAACATGCATCATTTTCCACTCTTCCGGGTTGTAAGAGAGCTCGGAGAGGAGGGGGAGCGTGCCTAAGGTTGTAGAGTAAGAAATAACAGCAGCCAGGACTCTATGTGGCTACAGAGCCAGGTTCCTAAGGACCGTGCTCTATCATCCTTACTCATTTACCTGCTAATCGAATGTGCCAGATCCCTGAAGGCTTCTAAACCCACTGCCTGCCTCTGTCAAGACTGGCCATCGTCCTCCCAGAAAATCATGAGAGGAACACTTACGAAAGGCACTAACTCTTGCTCAAGCTCCCATAAACTATTCTGTCCAGAAAGTTCAGGAACAGGATTCAAACGTGTCCTGTCTTCCTAATGTCCACCATGCTCTTTGATTGGGTGCTCCAATAGAAGTCTGGATCGTTCATTGGTCACGTGTGCCAGTCTGGGATTAGCCATCACTGTACAGTGGTACCTCGCGATACGAGCGCCCTAACATACGAGATTTTTGAGATACAAGCCGTCAAGCCAGCGATTTTTGCTTTTAAATACGAGCAACATTTGAGATACGAGTAATCACGCGGATCCGCCGGCTGTACACGACCCACCAGTTTACCACTCAAGCATCACATAGTTTCCCACGCCTCAAGGTTACAGAACAAATTAAACTCGGATATCAAGGTACCACTGTATTAGAATAACAATGCCACCATTTCCTAATGTGGTTTTAGGCAGGCTCCTCTCTCTCATAATCCAGTTTCCTCACAGTAAACGGAAAAGTCACACCACACCATTTTCCACTGGATAATTTGCATGATTCGAGGAAACAATATGAAGAACTTAGATGAGATATCACAAAAGGGTTAGTAGAGGGAACTCAGGCATCTTGGTATTGATGCTATGGATCATTTTACACAGAGCAAATTAGATGTGCAGAAAAAAGCATTTGCTTGCTTTCTTTGCTGGATATTAAGTAGCCTCATCTCAGGTGACCAGGTGCCATTGAGAAGATAGTGGAGCAGAGGAGTTTTAGTCGACTCTGCTCTTTCCTTCCCCTTCCAGTTGGGGTAGAAATTACCTGTCCATCATATTTACCCTCATCCTTACTTGGTAGACATTGCTGTTTCAGTCAGTCCCCTACCCACTTCTCTCATGGGACATCAACTTTTATGGCTTAATCTAAATACTAGCACGCAGTATGAAGGGAGAGAAGTGAACTTACCAATAAGGCCATCAAGATCAAAGGCATATTTTAAAAACAACCTTAACTTAAGAAATTCCATAGAAAATGGAAGAGAGGCCCGTTTCACAGACTTGAAAAATTGGAGTCTGGGTAATGCCAGCATTATGGAAGATGTAGAAAAATGAAATTCTCTTATACATAGCTGAAAAAAAGTACAAATTGGCCCAAACCGTTTTTGGCTCAGTGGCTAGAGCGTCAGCCTGTGGACTGAAAGGTCCCAGGTTCGATTCTGGGCAAGGCCAGGTATCTTGGTTGCAAGCACATCCCAATAGTAGGTATGCAGGAGGCAGCTGATCCATGTTTCGCTCTCATCGATGTTTCTAACTCTCTCTCTTTCTTCCTTCCTCTTTGTAAAAATCAATAAAATATATATATATATATTTTAAAAAGTACAAATTGGGCCAAAACCGGTTTGGCTCAGTGGATAGTGTGTTGGCCTTCAGACTGAAAAATGCCCCAGGTTTGATTCCGGTCAAGGACATGTATCCTGGTTTCGGGCACATCCCCAGTAGGGGGCGTGCAGGAGGCGGCTGATCGGTGTCTATCTCTCATCAATTTTTCTAACTCTGTATTCCTCTCCTTTCCTCCCTGTAAAAAATCAATAAAATATATTTTAAAAAATAATTATAAAAAGTACAAATTGGTATAATCACCTTGAAGAGCAACTCTTCCCACATGATTCACTCTACCTCTTCCCCACCTCTATCTGAGAATCACTGTACCGGGAACTAATCTATAATTGTATGTACACACATATATATGTACCTCTATATTTATACATATACATGCAGACAATTTGAGGGTTTTAAGGTAAAAAAGTACACGTTTAAGAATTATCTGTTCTGTATTATTAGATTGGCCCAAGATGGTAATCATCAGAGGTCCACTAGTCTAGATAATTGGACATTTTCTTCTTGAGGTCATTTAGATGGCTCACTGAATGTATGGCCAGGTATTAACGTATAACATACTAATGTACATCCAGGTATTGATGCAGGACTGCAAAGTTCAAAAGTTTAAGTTCCCGAGTTCAGATAAAACAAGAATAATGGTTTCCTTATGCATCAGGCCACTTGAAGTTAATAATTTAGCAGCTTGACCAAATGACTCCATTTTCTTACTTCCCTCTGTTCCTCGAGTTCATTAGAAGTTCGGTGCTTAATTTTTAAATCTAAGAATTATTAGACTTTTAGAAATAACTTCTAATACATATTAATGAGGATTAAAATAGATGAAATAATTTCTTAATACAACGCCTTTATTTTCTCATAGAATCATATATCATTGCCTATACGAGATTCTAGACATGTGAGCAAGTTCTAAAATAATCCCCTTTATGGGTCTTTATTAAATGTTAGTGTTATAGGCAGAATGATACCTTTGTTATAGTCATGACTTGCTATTTTTTAAAAGATTTTTTTAAATGTTTTTATTGATATTAGAGGGAGAGGAAGGGAGAGAGAGAAACATGGATTTAAAGGGAAACATTGATCAGCTGCCTCCTATACGCCCCCTACTGGGGATCAAGCCACAGCTGGGGCATGTGCCTGACTGAGAATGGAACTATGACCTCCTGGTTCATAGGTCAATGTTCAACCACTGAGCCATGCTGGCTGGGCGTGGCTTGCTATATTTTGTAAAACTGAATGGGTGGAATGGATTCTGATAGGAGAGTCTCTCACCAGCCTCTCCTGGACTTGGGCAAACTGTCATTTAATATCAAATGACAAATGAGCAGAACTAAAGACACTTTCACCTGGGCAGTATGGAGTAACAATTAAGAGAGTGAGCTCTAGAGTCAGCCTGAGTTCAAATGCTGACGACACCAATTATTAACTGTGTGATCCTGAGTCAATTACTTAACTTTCCTGGGCTTCATTATCTCAAAACGGAGATATTATTCATATCTGCCCTACAAGACCGTTAAGGATTCATCAGGATAATGAGGGAAAGCATGCCCATCAGTGCTGCCTCTCAGTAAAGGGTAGCTATATTTACTATCATGTCTTCCTCCCGATCTTTTTCTGAGGAGAGGGGGCTACTTATGAAACAGACTGGCTTCAAAATCACATTCCGCAGCAATGAAAGACCTGAACTCTTACTTAAGAAAAGCCTTCAGAACTACATAACTGCCCTTAAGTAGGCGCATTTAGTCACCTGAATGATAAATTTCACCAATACGTATCATGTACTTTAAGACACTGACAGTTGAAGTCTAGTAAAGGCAAAATTCTAGAGTATTGCTGCAGTTTACCAAATGCTTGGCAAAGGGTTCCAGGACTTGAATGTGCCAAAGCAGAAAACACACTGAACTACGAGATCAGAAAACAACTCTTATTCTAGCACTATTACTGCTGTGTGCCCTTGGAATTCAATCAGGACATGAGAAGAAGAAGAATCTATATACTATGTACTACACACGTATTTACATGTATGTATCACTGGTGCTTAGGCAGATAAAAGGCATATTGCTGCAAAGCTTAGTACCTTGTAAAATGCTATGCAAATTTGTTATTCATTATTATTATTCTCAGAATGTTTCTTTGCCTAGTTGACCTGTAAACAAACAAACAAACAAAAAAAGCCTAAATAAAGGTTTATTGTGTGTGCATAGTTTGCTTAGAAACATTATCCCCAGAAGCAGGAAGAAGAAAGCAGGGAAAGTGAACTAGAATGAAAGGAAAGTCCAACACAAGGATGTGTTCCTGAGTTAGTCACCACTGTGAGCTTCTAGTTACTGGATCCCCCAGAGCCTTCCTGAGTACCTACCCATGTACAGCTCAGAACCAACCACTGGGAAAATAAAAAGGCAGCATTTTACTCATCAATTTCTGCCTCCCATTCATTGCTCATAGGGGCGCCATGACTCCTCTGCATTTGAGGCCTGTGTCTATCCCCACAGGTGGCCGCCACCATGATGCCAGCAGGGTCCATGGCAGGAAGTGAGAAAGGGGAGCGTTCGGGTTGCCTCTCTGTGGAGCTGGTCTGAGCCTGCACAGAACCGGTTACCACGCAGTGGCTGGAACGTAAGGCCTGAGGTGATCTGAAGTGGCTCATACACAAGGGAGGCACTACAGGGGCCTATGAAAAGGTCTTCACTTTTATTATCCCGCTCCTGGGATAGTGAAGAAAGGCAAGCTCAGAGTCATTACGGTTTGGAGGCCAGAATTCTAAATGACTTTTGTTTCCTGTCTTGCCGTCAAACGGGTGGTCGCCTGATCCTATTGTACCAAACCTCGGTGAGCCTTACTCACTGCTGCGACCCACTGCCCTGTCCTCATGCTATAAGATGTAGCTTTCATGTAAAATCCACAACTCAAAGATTGTTTGAGACAGCTCCGGGCTGGCTAGCTTTTTTGCTTCCTTTTTTCTTTCCTGCAGAAGGAAGTGAAAAATTATAATTGAAAGGCTTGATGGCTGCATGGACACAATCTCTTGTCTCCCCAACTGTGGCAGAAAATAATTCGGCCATTTTCAACTGCAGTGCTGATGCTGTGGGTCCTGATCCACGATCAGATACATGTTGCACCAATTAGCATTCGGATGGCTTTGTGAGCCTCTTTTGAGGAAAAGGGGTCGATGGAAGGTGTTGGAGAGAGGAGCATACACAAGATATCATACACAGGATTTCTTTCTTTGCTCTGGCACATAGAGCTGGAAGATCTTAATCCCTCTAAGTCTATATTTTCTCATGTGCAAAAAGAAAGTACTGAAACATATGCCACCAATAGTAAAGATTAGAAATGATGTGTATTCTCACCTAAAATGATGCTAGAAAATAGAAAACATTAAATAAATAGCCATTATTATTATCATCATCTCAACAACAATGCCATTATTGTTATTAATCCTTACATTTCTGATGCTTCTTACAGCTGACGCTGCCAGCCCCAAATTTGAGATTGGTGGCAAGCCAGAGAGAGAAGTCATATTTATCACACAAAGGGACCCTCCAGCTCAGTGGGATGTTTGCAGGCACATGTACTCAATCCATTCAAGAAATATGTACTGAGCACCTAGTATGTGCCAGGCACTGTGCTAGATGCTGTGGAGAGCACATATATGGCTAAGGCTCACAATTGGATGGGGCAGAGGCCCAGTCTCATGTCTACTATTGCTTACTTAGTTTTCTTCCTTTAAATTTGCCTTCTTTTAGTTATCTGAAAGATAGGGAGATGGAGGGTCTCAGATTGCCTTCTAAAATCCCTTCTTGAGCTAATTAATTACTGTTCATTAAGTGAATTAATTCATCTGCCCTGGCTAGTGTGGCTCACTTGGTTGGAGCATCATCCTATACCCTGAAAGGTGGGTGGTTAGATTCCTGGTCAGTTACATACCTAGGTTGTAGGTTTGATCACTAGTCAGGGCATGTATGGGAGGCAAGAAATCAATGTTTCTCTCTCACGGTCTCTCTTGCTGTCTCTCTTTCTTTCTCTCTTTCTTTTTCTGTCTTTCTCTCTCTCTCTCTTTCTCTCCCCCTTCCTCTACCCCATCTATCTCTCCCTTTCTCAAAACACACAAAAAATAATTTTTTTATTTTTTTATATATTTTATTGATTTTTTACAGAGAGGAAGGGAGAAGGGACAGAGAGCCAGAAACATTGATGAGAGAGAGGCATCCATCAGCCACCTCCCGCACACTCCCCAATGGGGATGTGCCCGCAACCAAGACACACGCCCTTGACCAGAATCAAACCTGTGATCTTTCAGTCCGCAGGCCGACGCTCTATCCACTGAGCCAAACCGGTATTGGCGACACAAAAATAATTTTAAAAATTTAATGAATTGATTCATCAATCAATGCCATGCCTAAATCTGGATCAAGCTGAAAGAAAGGGATGAAACTGGTGTCTGAATTTCCTGACTTGGTCACAGGGACAAAGTGTGTCTGAAGAGAAAGAGACATTTGCAATCTCCAGGCAGCAGCTGAAGAGCACCTTGTTTGGCTGCATCTAGAGCTGCATGAACATCCTTCTTCTCATGGTCCATTAGCTTCCGGGAAGCAAAGTGTCTGGCAACTATCTTCTCGCTTGATCTTTGCTTCCCTCAAAGAAAGAAAAGTGCTTCTAGGCTGAGCTCTAATGGAATTGGAATCCAACTCTACTTTGGTCATTTTAGTCAACACCCCTTAACCCTTCCAAATCCAACCACGGCCTAAACTCTGGGCTGAGCATCCGTTCAGATGAGAGCAGCCGGGCAGGAACAAAGGGGAGATTCAGACTTATTTCTTCCTGCACAGCACTTCCCATGGGTTGTATACTACCACTCTCAGCATTTAACATAATGGCCTTTTATATCTTTTGTTCCAATGTGTATTGATTAGTTAGCCTAAACCAAAAGCTATATGCTCTGAGATAGTGAAACTATCATGACTGCTAGAATCAGAAAATACTTCCATTTCAGTCTGCATTTTGCCACTTACTACCTATAAAAATCTCAGGTAGACAATGAACCTGAGTGAGCTTCAATTGTACTCCCATGAAAGAAAAAATACACAGTAACATATGACCACCCAACCTGTTTCACCAACAAAACCCAACTTGGGGGATTTCCCCATCTTTATTTTTATTTTATTAATAGTGTCACAGCCCAGTCAAGAGAAAAGAACAATTCAGTCACTCCTCTCTCTAGAGCCTCCGGAAGGAAATTAATATTTTTCCTCTAGGGAAGATGAAAATGGTCCTAGGGGTTTTGTTTGTTTGTTTGAAGATTGAGGGGGTTTGTCCCTAGATGCTAATGATTTGGAATGTTCACAATTGTGCATGAAATTGGGAGAGAGAAAAACTAACTCTGTGTGTGTGTGTGTGTGTGTGTGTGTGTCCTATTGAGGGGTGGTGAGAACCTGGAGGAAGGTGAGAAGTGAAATACACTCAGTTGGGGGTGGTTGGCTGTGGCTTAATACTGGAGAGTATTTCAGAAAGCCTCTTCTTCATTCCTACTGCCATTCCAATACACAGCAAGGGGTGTGGTCTGAGCCCAGGAGCCCTATTGAAGTCTGTCAGTAGATACCCCACTTCTGCTCAATGAGAACTTCTCATTGTACGCACATCAAAGCCATTCTCTAAGGAGAAGGAAACTTTGTTCCACCTAGCACAAGGTAAGAATGATGGGTAACCCCATTTCCACAAAGATTCACTCTGTTGGTATTCCACATATTTTATGCAGACAGGTGTCTTCCTATAAAGTCCTAATAGAGTTAACCTGTTTAGGAAGGAAACTCACTTGAGTTCTGAAAATGGTTGGTAAATGATACTGTTACATGAGGATAATGCCTGCTTACCACACAAGGGTTTTTTTAAGATCCTCTTAAAGACTCCATTAAAAGGGTCTTTAAAATATATATGTTATTGCCAAAACTGATTTGGCTCAGTGGATAGAGCATCGGCCTGCGGACTGAAAGGTCCCGGGTTCGATTCCGGTCAAGGGCATGTACTTTGGTTGTGGGCACATCTCCAGTAGGGGGCATACAGGAGGCAGCTGATGGATGTTTCTCTCCCATTGATGTTTCTAACTCTCTACCTTTCTCCCTTCCTCTCTGTAAAAAAAATTAATAAAATATATTTTAAAATATATATATGTATGTATGTGTGTGTGTGTGTGTGTATATATATATATATATATATGTATGTATATATGTGTGTGTGTATGTATATATATATATATATATACATATATATATATATATATATATATATATATATATGTTATTGATTTCAGAGAGGGAAAGAGATAGAAACTTCAATGATGAAAGAGAATCATTGATTGGCTACCTCCACAACCCAGGCATGTGCCCTAACAGGGAATTGAATGGTGACCTTGTGGTTCATATCACTCAATCACTGAGCCACACCAGCTAAAAGGGTCTTTTTAAGATTTAAATAAGATAAGGACAAAGAGCACAAGATCAGTTTGATTGTTCACATCTTCTTTATCTCTACGCCACCTATCCTGAGTTTTGCCATGTCCAAGAAAACTATTAAATTCAACACACCTACCTCTCAACATTAATCAATGTCATCTATAATTAAACCCATACCTTTTTTCATTTTGAGTTGGAGAAAAGCCAGCCTAGTAATCTCAGGAGTGAAACTCCACCAAAGTTTGTTTACAAAGTTGAAAATAAAATATGTCCAAATAAATTTTTTCTATATTTTTATTCTTTTATTTAGGATATCTTAGCAATTCTAGTGTTGGTATTATTCCTGAGGGCTTCCTTAAGGAGAGAAAATGAAACTAAGTTGAAATATTAATTGAAATTTTCTGAACCTATCCTTGACTTTCTTCACTGTGAAGAAGGTGGGAAAAGTGTAGGAGTTTAGGAGATGGCTCAAGTGAGAAAAATTGCACAATGGACTCTAGATATTTCTAGGCTTAATATTTGAGGACAATATAGAAGATCCAGAAAGTGGAATGACTCTTAAGGTCATTCAGCAAGAATCTGAACCAGTGGTCACAAAGCTGGTGTTCTAACCAAGTCATTTAATGGGTGAGTTTATTGATCCTCAAAGCCCACCATTCCCCTTTATTTGGTGATACTCATGGAGTTATAAACAAAAAGTATTGCTTGGTGACAAGAAAGCCAACTACTAGTGTTGATGTTGGGAATAGAGAGGTCTATAAAAGCAATAATTAAGTCAGAAAATAGTACCTGTAAATAAATTAAAGACTATGAAAAGCTGCTACCAACTGCAAACCAGAAACTCAAGTATGCTATAAATGTGATTTTAAACTTAAGTTCTATTTCCATTCCCCCATCCATTTTATGGTAAAAACTTAATTTTATAATATTTTAGATACAGTGAATAAAAGTATATTATTCAAATTAATTTCACCTATCTCTTTATCCATTTTTAATGTAGCTATTAGAAAACGTACACCTATGGCTCATATTATATTTTTATTGAACAGTGCTGGTCTGTAGCATTTGGAATGTTTTGTGGCTGGAGTATTCAAAATAATTACGTAGTGAGCTTTAAAAACTGATGAACGGAAAGATGTTTTAGTATATCACTTTTAAAAAAACTAAACATCACAGACCAATATCTCTCATGAATACAGATGCAAAAATCCTAAACAAAATTCTAGTAACTCAAATACTATGGTACATCCAAATAATAATACATCATAATCAAATAGAGTTCATTCATGTGGCACAAGGATGGTGCGACATACACAAATCAATCAATATAATAACCACATTAACAAAAGAAAGTATAAAAATCAATAGATGCAGAAAAAGCATTTGATAAGATACAACAACATCCATTTATGATTAAAATAATAAAATAGATACAAAGCTAAGTATCTTAACACAATAAATATCATCTACAATAAACCCTCAGCTAATATCACATTCAATGTTGAAAAACTGAAAACTTTTCCTCTGAAATCAGGAACAAGACAAGGATGTCCACTCTCACCACTCTTACTCAATATAGTGCTGGAAGTCCTGGCCAAAGCAATAAAGCAAGAGAATGAAATAAAAGGCATCCAAATAGGGAAGGAAGAAGTCAAACTGTCACTTTTTATGGATGACATGGTTCTGTACATAGAAAACCCTAAAGACTCCACCAAAGAGCTAACAGTCAAATTGCAGGATACAGAATCAGTGTGCAAAAATCTATTGCCTTCCTATATACTAACAATAACATTTCAGAAAAAGAAATGAAAAAGTAACAATCCCTTTGCAACCAAAAGAATAAAATAACTAGGAATAAACTTAACAAAGAATGTGAAAGATATATATACTGAAAATTACAAAGCATTATTAAAAAAGATTGAAAAGGTCTCAACAAAATGAAAAAACATCGTATCTTCATGGATTGGAAGAATCAACATAGTTAAAATAGTCATATTACCCAAAACAATATACAGACTTAGTGCAATCTCCATCAAAATCCCAGTTACATGTTTTAAAGAAATAAAATGAGAAATTAATAAATTTGTATGGAATCACAAAAGACCCTCAAATAGACAAAGCAATCCTGACAAAAAAGAATGAAGCTGGAGGTATCACACTATAACTATACATCAACTAGTGTAGTATTCAAATTACACTATAGGACTACAATAATCAAAACAGCATATGTTAGAGTGGCCATTATGAACAAGACAAGCAATAGCAGTCTAGTGATTCCTCAAAAAATTAAGAATAGAGCTATCATATAACCTAGTAATTCTTCTCCTGAGTATATACCCAAAAAACTCTAAATCATGTATTCACAACGATGTATGCATCCCTATGTTCATTGCAGCATTATTCATGGTGCCCAACACATGCAAACAACCAAAGTGTTCTGCAATAGAGAACTGGATAAATAAAATGTGCTACATTAACACAATTAAATACTACTCAGCCATAAAAAAGGGTGAAATAGCACCATTTGCAATGACATGGATGGGACCTTGAGAATATTATGCTTAGTGAAATAAGTCACTCAGAAAAAGCTAAGAACCATATGATTTCACTCATATATGGGATATAAAACTGAAAGTCATACCAAGCCAGTATTGCTCAGTGGTTAAGCATCAACCTATGAACCATGAGGTCACAGTTCGATTCCTAGTCAAGGCATATGCTCAGGTTGTGGGCTTGATCCCCAGTGAGGGATGTGCAGGAGGCAGCCGATCCATGATTCTCTCTCATCATTGATGTTTTTATCTCTCTCTCCCCCACTCCCTTCCTCTCTAAAATCAATAAAAATATTTTTAAAAATAAATAATAAATCAAGATAAAGCTGAAACTCATGAATGCAGCAGTGTGGTGGTTGCCAGAGGAAAGAAGGTGGGAAGATAAGGTAATCTTAATATGTGGTGACAGATGCAATGTACAGATCTTGTAACATAGAAACCTACACCTGAAACTTGTATGTTCATGTTGACAAATGTCACCGCAATCAATTAAACAAACAAACAAATAAATAAATAAATAAATAAATAAATAAATAAGGCAACCAGTCTATGGTTGTTATAAAGTCATACAGGCATGCCTGTGATTAGCCATCATTTCAAATGGTCTTCAGCCTTTACCCAGTGCATCATTGCTGGTGTAACCATTTGATGGCCCCTTCAAGCCCATATCTTTGTGTTAACACGTATACCATGGCCAACATCACAGGAGATATTCTTATGGGAGATGGGTACATTGTAAGACCAGTTTAAGGTCTGCTAGCATCTAGACAAATAATATAACTATTTTCTCCCATGGCATGCTGAGGGCTTGCCCTCTCTCTGAGTTCTACTCAGAAAACAGGAGTATGGTCAGTTGCACGACTGATCCAATTATTTATATTTCCCCATAGTAACAACTTTTACCATGTGAATTTGCAGTTCCTCCAGATTATGTTTCTCTGTCCCTTGATTATGATTTGATCACATGACTTTCCTTGAGTGATTGAATGAGATAAAAACTGTGCCTATTCCAAGTGTAGGTTTTAAGACACTTTGCACACTTCCACTCTCTGTCTCTCTTAAACCTCTACTATACCCCTGAGAAGAATATACCCAGACTAGGCCACTGGACTGAGCAAGATAAGAAACACAGGGTGGGGGAGGAAGCTTCTCCAGTGAGTCCAGGCTAGGTCATCTGATCCCCAGCCAACAAACCAACATGTAAGTAAACATGCCCAGCTGACATCAGCAGAACCACCAACTTCTGGCCAATCAGTTTCAGCCTGCTCTCCCCCACCCCACAGATACATGAGTTAAATAAATGCTCATTGTTTGGGCTACTGTGTTATGCAATACTAGATAACCAATATAACACCATAGTTCCTCTCTTCAGACAGAGCTCCAAATTTACCTATAGGATTTCTTTACCACCACCCTCCCTCTCCCACCCCTCAAACTCAGCCAAGGGTGGATGGACAAGGCGCAGAGTCCAATAAAATGTCACTTTCCTAAATGTTCCTCTCTCCTCTCCAACTCCCTTTCTCTCTCCAATTCTAGAGCTCTTATCCAGACTGTGACTAGAAGTTTTTTCCTCACTCATAATTTAGTCCCCTCGAGACTGAGACCCAGATTCTTTGTGTTAGCTGCATTCGGCTGTGTCAGCCCTGCACTGAGGCAGTAAGCATGAAATGCCATATTTGAATGAATGGGGCTGGGAAAATGCTAGGAATCTAAGAAATGGGAGATTAAAAGGGAAGTCTCCCTTAATATTACAAAATACAGTGGTACCTCGAGATACGAGTTTAATTCGTTCTGTAACCTTGAGGCATGGGAAACTATGAGACGCTTGAGTCACGGTTAACTGGTGGGTCATGTGCAGCCGGCCGATCCACACGATTACTCCTATTTCAAATGTTGCTTGTATTTCAAAGCAAAAATCGCTCGCTTGGCGGCTCGTGTCTCAAAAATCTCGTATGTTAGGGCATTCGTATCTCGAGGTACCACTGTAGTACCTAATCACATTTGCTATGGTAGGAATTGCTAACACGAGACTTCTTTAATGGCATAGGACCCTCAAAGTGTCAGTACCTACTGAACTTCTGAAAGGATGGCCTTTTTTGCACAACAGGCAGATTCAGAGGCTCTCTCATTTAAAAAGATCACACACACACCATGGGAAGAATAGGAGATAGCAGACAAAGCTTAATGTAAGAGATACTGAAGGTCTCCACTATCCATAAATGTTTTCCCTAAATACTGATCTTTGGAAACTGAAATCCTTTGATTATTCTTTTATATCTCTACTAGAGGCTCGGTGCATGAATTCATGCATGGTATGGTCCCCCAGGGTGGCCTGCAGGGATCGGGCCCCAGTTCATGCCCCCAGGTTCACAGGCCCAGCTTAAGCCTCCAGCTCAGCAGCCCAGCAGCCCAGCAGCCCCGCAGCTCCTCCTGGCACCCTACTGTGGCCTGGCACTGCCCCCTCACCAGCTCCACCATCCTGCCTGCAGGGTGATCCATTGGGACTGGGCCTCCGCCCACCAACACTGCTGGTGGCCATCTACAGGGCGATCAGCAGGGCGATCAGGCCCCTGCTCACACCCACCTTGGCCTGGTGCTGCCCGCTCACCTGCTCCACCATCCCGCCATGGTCCCACTCTCATGGGGCCCATTGGGGCTGGCAGCGCCTCCACAGCTACCTGCTGCCAGTGCCACATCACCAACACCCACCATGTTCCAGGCTGCCCCTTGGTGGTCACATCATAGTGAGCAGTGGAATTCCCAGTCTCAGGGTCTAACTCCTGGTCGAATGACTATCCAAAGGGATAATTTGCATATTAGGCTTTTATTATATAGGATTACACTTTTTCTTCAAGAGTTTCAGAGTGATAACATCTCAATGCTTTAGCAGAGATTAATTCCTAGTTGAACACCGAAAAGAGCATCATCTGAGGTCAGGAGACTCAGTTCTAGGTCTGCACCTGACTAGCTGGAAAGTATCCTTAAAGTCAGCCTGTTTGGGAGGGTCTCAGAGCCCACATCTACAAGTGAGGGATCTGGAATGCTGCTCCTTATTTATGACTCTATCACACTATCAAGTCCTAAAACACTGTGACTTCTAAGACAACCAAAAGAGCTATGCCTTAAGAGAAGAAAATAGGATGGATTGAACAGATGATGGAGATGGAGGGTGTATGGGAGCTAGAGAAGGCAGGACTCAGGAAGGCTTTGTAAAAAGGCAGACCTGAGGGCCTCCCATGCAAGCTTTTTCTATTCCCTAATTTCATCCCTAGCAACTTCACCTCTGCCCTCTCCATCCCCTTGTCTTCAGCTGCAAAAGCAAGTATGCCACCAAGAGACCTAGCTGGACGGGTTTACACGTGCCACCTATTCTGATGGCAGTTCCGACCTCCCTGCCCCCACCTTTCACCGCACCCTGGCCACTCTCCATCCTCTGTGGCCTGTACATCATCTTTATAGGCTCAGGTACTAAAAGCCAGGAAATTATTAAAGCCCAGGTCTGGCAATTCCCCTGCACTTGACAGATCATTAAGAAGATTCATTCTAAATACATTCAGATCAACTCTGGCATCCTTCCCCCAGCCTGAAAGACACGTTCTAGTCACACAGGGCAGAGAGGAGAGCTGGCTTTGTCCTATCAGCCCCCCTTTTCTCTAAGGCTGACAGGGACTCTTGTGGGCTTTCTTTGGCATACAACTCCCAGAGCAAGCACTAAAATTGTAAACGCTGGGAGCCAGTCCTCTCATCACACAGTAACTCTTCTGCCAAAGATAGTGTTCAGTTATCTTCACTGGCATGTTGTTTGCTTATTATTTTGCACATAATTAACATTAATTGTTTTGTCACTTCTCATATTGATGTTTTAGTACTATTTTTGTCTCCATTGCATTTCTTATAGTCTATATATCATCAATAGCCATAAACTTCTTCATATGAAATGTAAAGAGTAGAAGTCTGGGAGATGAAAAAAGCCAATAGATATTAAAAATCACATATTCTGGCCGAAACCGGTTTAGCTCAGTGGATAGAGCGTCGGCCTGCAGACTGAAAGGTCCCAGGTTCAATTCTGGTCAAGGGCATGTACATTGGTTGCGGGCACATCCCCAGTAGGGGGCATGCAAGAGGCCGCTGATCGATATCTCTCTCTCATTGATGTTTCTGACTTTCTATCCCTCTCCCTTCCACTCTGTGAAAAATCAATAAAATATTTTTTTTAAATCACCTATTCCGGTGGTGTCCTGCCTGATATATAAAGAGCACTCAATACTTTTTGAATGAATGAATGAATGAATGAGCCAATGAACAAACTTTTACACCAAATGAGATCTTAGCCAGATGATTGTATAAATCATTTGCTGCTTATAAATAACCACAAACATATCAGTGTCATACAATAATAAGTGTTTATTTTAACATGCCTCGTGTGTCTAACTCTGCGGATCAGACTGGAGGAGCAGAAGCTCCCTGGGTCATATTCTTCTTGTAGCTAATAAAGAACACTGCCTCTTTAAGGCCTAGCCTCAGAAAATGCACCTTGTCATTTTCACCTACTTTCCACTCCCCAAGGTAAATCATAACATCAATGTGTAGGCAACTCTGCTTGTATGGAGACAAAAAAGAGGAAGCAAATGAATAATTGCCCAAACAATAAGCTAATCTATCAGAAACTCCAAATACAAAATAGACCTGCCCTGATTGATGGTTGGGACAAGCAAACTCAGAATCTTCTCTAGAATCCTGGTTTTTGTCTTCTGCCTTCTATGGTGGTTCCTGAGGAACTTCATCAGAAACTAGGACCTGCCTCACCAGTTTGGCTCAGTAGATAGAGCGTTGACTTGTGGACTGAGGGGTCCCAAGTTCGATTCTGGTCAGGAACATGTACCTTGGTTGCAGGCCCATCCCCAGTAGGAGGTATGCAAGAGGCAGCTGATCAAAGTTTCTCTCTCATAGATGTTTCTAACTCTCTATCCTTTTCCCTTCCTCTCTGTAAAATATCAATAAAATATACTTTTTTTAAAAAAGCAGCTAGGACCCTTCAGAACACAATTTTAAAATAAAAGCCAAGTGGTTATATTTGCCCTCAATATGATATCCAAGTATCAAGTTCATAAGTGGCATGAGAATTCTAGGCTGAGACAACAGGATACACAAAAGACATGTTTATTTACTTTTTTTTTTTAGCATTTTAATCCTAGCACCAAGAATCATCCTTAGCGCATTAAAGGTACTCATAAATTAATGTTTAACAAAAATGAATAAAATTTGAGACCCAGACCCAACTTAGCTGACAGAGCAATGTGTAGAAATAGACTTACAAGTCCAGGAAGCACACAGAACCCCAAACAAAAGGAATCCAAAGAAGACCACACAAAGACACATGATAATT
>PVJN01021089.1:0-35129 GCA_004026805.1 Lasiurus borealis
CATTCACAATGTTGTGCAGTCGACACCTCTGTCAAATTCCAAAAGAAACCCCTGTACCCATTAGGCAGTCACTCCCCATCCCTCTACCCCTCCCCCACCACACCCCCAACCCTGGCAATCACCAATCTGCTTTCTGTCTCCATGGATTTTCCTATTCCATACATTTCATTTACATGGAGTCATGTAATCCGTGGCCTTTGGTGTCTGGCTTCATTCCCTTAACATATATGTAGCATGTCAGTACCTCACTCATTTTTGTAGCTGAATAATACTTTACTGTTACGTCACGATTTGCTTCTCCTCCATCTGGTGATGAATGCTGCAGTTTCCCAAGTTCTTTGCTTCCCTCTGCCCATGACCTCTGCAAAGACTGTCAACTCTGTCACTCACTTAGCGTCCTTCCACATGGCCTCAGCCCTTGCCCGGCAGGTCTGCTGGTCAGAGCACCCACCCTCCCTCTGGGGGAGCTGAAGGTCACTGTCAGCTGCAGTCAAACACTCATTCCTCCTCTCTCGACCTCTTTCTTCCTCTGTGCTATTCCTGAGACCTCCCAACAGCTGCAGACAGGGAGTATCTCATCCTGGAAAGGAGCCAGGTCTGTTTTGCTGGTCCTGGGTTCACATCCCAGCTCGGCCGCGCCCTGGCTCTGCCCTTGGACGAGTCCCTGTTTCCTCACCCATCAGCGGTTAATGAGAACACCTGCCAGAGGGTGGCCATGGGATTGCACGATCCTATTGATCATGGGCTGGCACAGAGCGAGCCCACCGTTCGGGGACTCAGCTCACACCCCTTCCACCTGCTCATCTGCTTTGCTCATCAACTTCTCTCCCAGCTCCACGGAACCCAAATGGCGGCGGCAAAGTCAGCGGCCAGTTCACTCAAATATCTCCTGTTTCCAATGCCCGTCGCCATCCTTCATGCAGTCGTAGATCTTCCCTGAGGGCCTACTCAGTGCTGGAACACAGTGTGCTGGGGACGCAGTGGTGACAGGCACAGACCTGCTCTCTACCTGCCGGGCAGCCTTTGCTCATTTCTCCTCCCACCTTGGATCTCTCCGGTGCCTGAGGTTTGCTTGGTGCACACACTGGATTGCAGCTGCACACGTACCCTGGGCCCCAGATCCCAGGTGTGGGGGGGCCTCTGCTCTCACGGACCCTCACATCCTGTGCTGTGGCTCAGGCCTCCAGCTAAGGTGCAGGGCCGGGGAAGGAGGCAGAGAGAGAGGTTTTAAAAGACCAGCTGGAACTACTGGGGACCCCGGGAACCTGCAGCAGGCTGCCCAGAGGCACAGGTGGGGAGATCACAGGAGAAGGAGGGAGGGAGGGAGGGAGAGAAAGAGGCCTGAGCTGCCGGTGGAGCTGGGGACCAGCATAGAGCTGGAGAGGAGTGGGAAGTGGCTGAATCTGGCCAAGTTCCCACGAGCAGCTGAGAGACTGCTGCAGGGCCAGTGAGGGCCAGTTCTGGAGGTTCCTTCTGGAGGGGTTCTGGGCCCAATTCTTGACCTTGGAGTCTTCCCCTCACCCTCTGTCTCTCACAGCGATGCCTGCCATTCCCATTGGGAAGAGGGCCAGCGCCCTCTTACTGTGGGTGCAGCTCAACTTGGGGGCTGTAATTTCGTCCTCCCGCCTTTTAATAAAAAGCTGGAGCCAGCGTCTCCTCCCAACTCTGCAACAATCGCTGCTCTCTGTTTTCTCCCCGTTGAGTGTCTCCTTTTTCTGGACGGGGCCCACCTTTCCTGAGTCTGTAATTCACGCTGCTCCTCCTGCCTGGTCATGTTTCCCCCTTGGTGCCCAGTTTCTAGTCCCCATCTACTTAGCTCCACACATTCCCAGAGCCCCTTCCCAGCGTTGGGGAGTGGGGGCCGCAGGGAGGAGGGAATCCAGAAGAACGAGAGGACCTGGGGAGGGGGTGTTTGGCTCCAGGCAAAGGGAGAGTAAGAAGTGTTCTGGAAGGCTGGTAAAGGAGGCAAGCGATGGCAAAGAGGAAGGGGGATGCCAGGGAGAGGAATGAATCAGCACAGCCAGGCCCAGGAAAGTGTCAGAGGAATCAGCCCAGACTTGAGGCCTGGGCCAGAGGCAAAGGGGGGAGGAGGGAGGGCAGTGATCACGGGCAGAAGGGAGGGAGGTCTGAGCTGCAGAATAAGCTGAGGGACCAGCTCTGAGCTGAAAAGGAGGTGAGAACTGCCTGGATCTGGCCGTGCTCCCAAGGGGAGCTGGCAGGCACCGCCGCCATGAGAGGCAGAGGGTGAGGGGGAAGCTCCAAGGTCAAGAATTCAGCCCGAGTCCCTCCCAGATGGAACTTCTAGAACCCGCCTCCCTGACCCTGTGGCAGCCTGCCGGGCATATGGACCCCAGGGACAGTGGCTTTGCCCTCAGAAAGCCCTGCTCACCCTCTGACCCTAGAGTCCTTCAGCGCAGCTCGGCTCTGGAGCCAATAAATCGAGGCAAGGCTGAGGGACCCCGGCCTGCTGCCTCCTCACCCAGAACACACCCTGGTTTCTTTTTTATTAAGTTAAATTCGAATCCTATAACACTCATCCTTTTAAAGTGCCATCAGAGGGTTTTAGTAGACAGTTGTGCAATCGTCACCACTGTCTCATTTCAGAACATTTCCATCACCCCCCAAAGGAACTCTGCACACAGCCAGCTGCTCCCCATCCTCCCACCCCCCAGGCCCGGGCAACCACGGCCATACTTTCTGTCTCCAGGTGTTTGCCCTTCCTGGACATTTCATATGAATAGACCATACAATCGACATCTGGCCTTTTGTGTCTGGCCTCTTACATTGAGCATAAGGGTTTCAAGGTTCATCCAAGTTAAGACATGATCAGTACTTCATCCTTTTTTATGGCTGAACTAGAGGCCCGGAGCGTGAATTACACCAAATGTTGTTCGTTCATTCTTCAGTGGATGGGCATTTAGGTTATTTTCGCTTTAGGGTTGTTATGCATAATGCTGCTGTGGATGTTCATGTACAAGTTTTGGTGCGGATGTCTCTTTTCAGTTCCTTCAAGTATATATATACCTGGGAGTGGAATTGCTGGGCCAGATAGCAAATGCACGCTTACCCTTTTGAGCAACAACCACCAGTCTGTTTTCCACAGCAGTTGTACCAGTTTACATTCCCACCAGCAATGTCCGGGGTTCTAATTTCTCCATCCTCTCCAATGCTTGTTATATTTTGTCTTTAGAATCCTAGCCATCCTAAGGAGTGTGGAATGGTAGGCATCTCATTGTAGTTTTGATTTCTGACCCAGTTTGGTTTTTTAAAAACTTTTCATGATGGGAAATTTTAGCCATTTGCAAAGTAAACAGAATAATATAATGCAACCAAGTATAATGCACTCAGCTTCCACAATTATTCACATCTGCCTTTCTTTTTTTTTAAAAAAAAATGTTTTTATTGATTTCCAAGAGAGGAAGGGAGCGGGAAAGAGAGAAACATCAATGATGAGCATCATTGATTGGCTGCCTCTGCACGCCCCCTACTGGGGACCATGCCTGCAACTTGGGCATGTGCCCTGACTGGGAATCTAACTGACCTCCTGGTGCATAGGTTGATGTCAACCACTGCGCCACATTGACCAGCAGCACATCTCCACCCTTGTTTTCTTTCTCTCCACTCCCTCCCTCCTCCCAGTTGCTTAGTATCATTCATGTTATTATTTTGCAGTTTTATAAGTAAAATGTATATGCATTAAAAAGCACAGTGTCTTTAGCTGTACAACTTAACAGTTGAATAGCCCCATCACCCCGGAAAATTCTCTCATGTCCCTTAACAGCCAATCGCTACCCATCCAGAGGCAGCTACCGTTTGGGCGATGTTGCCTCCCTAGATGAGTTTTGCCTGTCCTTGAACTTCACATAAATGGAAATACACATCTGGCTTGTCTTGCCCTCCCTCCTGTCTGTGAGATTCGCCCACGTGTTTGCATCGCTCACACCTCCAGCAGCTGACTCACGTTCTCCTTCACTCATGAGGGAAGCAGAGCACTCCTTGCTCCTGCTGGTGGCAAGACTCCCCAAGAGGGTGAGCAGCCATTTTGGTTTGCCCAGGACTGAGGGGGTTCTGCTGACCTTGGACTTCCCGTGCTCAAATCCAGAAAGTTCTGGGCACTCCAAGATGAGTTGTTTACCTCACTTCCAAAAGACAAGCAGAGCCCTGGCCAGTGTGGCTCAGTTGGTTGGGTGTCATCCCATACACTGAAAGGTTGCCAGTTCCATTCCTGGTCAGGGCACATGCCTGAGCTTCAGGCTCAATCCCCAGAGACAACCGATTGATGTTTTGCTTGCTCTCACATCTCTCTCTCTCTCTCTCTCTCTCTCTCTCTCTCTCTCTATATATATATATATATATATATATATACATACATATATATATATATATATATTTCTCTCTCTCTCTCTCTCCCTCCCTCCCTCTTTCTAAAATCAATTAAAATATTTATTATAAACACACACATACACACACAAAAACACCTCACAACGGAAACTTCCTCAGAGAGAAAAAAATAACTTTTCCCCCCTTTCTGTCTACTTTCCTTTCAACATTGACCGGCCTGGGAATAATTTCCTGAGCTGGAGCCCCACAAATCCCTGCTGCCCCTCCACTGGCTGCTAACTGGAATTTCTCTGGGACCAGGCTGGGAGGTTGGTTTAAGGATGCGGAGCAGAGCGGCAATGCAGGGGGTGAGTGGGCAGAGCGAGTGCTTGCTGCAGTGCGGGGAGGTGGCCAGCACAGCAGGGCCAGGCCTCGGAGGAAGGGAGGAAGCGGCTGGTGCGTGCCTTGAATATCCAAATGCCAGCACAGGGCAGAGAGCGGACCCACAGAGCCTTCTGAGGAGTCACCTTCCTGAGCTCTGGGTCACTGGCCTGGAACACTTAGTTGTTCCCAGCTGCCGCGGGCTCTTAAGCCCGAAGGAACAATCCCAGCGAGGGAAGAGGCCTTGTAGGGAGAATCTGGCTCGGAGTCTGAAACACGTCCAGGTGCCTCTGAGTCAACAGTGGGTTTTGCCAAAATTCAGAGTCCTGGACCCCAACCCAGGGTTTGACTTTTTTTTTTTTAAATACATTTTATTGATTTTTTTTTTTTTTTTTTACAGAGAGGGAGGGAGAGGGATAGAGAGTTAGAAACACCGATGAGAGAGAAACATTGATCAGCTGCCTCCTGCACATCTCCCACTGGGGATGTGCTCACAACCAAGGATATGCCCACAACCAGAATCGAACCTGGGGCCTTTCAGTCCGCAGGCCAACGCTCTATCCACTGAGCCAAACCGGTTAGGGCAGGGGTTTGCTTCTGTGATGGGGCTCTAAGAATCTGCATTTGTAACAAGCACCCTGAGGATTCTGATGCATGGGGGTCTAATTCAGCTTCGATAGATACTGCTTCTGCTCCAACCTCTTCATTGGAAACTGGAGCACAGAGAGGGGCAGTGACTGCTGTTTGGTCACACAGCAAATTTGCGGCAGGATTGATGAATCAGGATCCTAAACTCCTGTGCCCTCCAGGATCCTAAAGAAACTGGCCAGTCCTGGCAAAGGCCTCTCAATATTTTGGAGAATGTCCTCAGGTTCCCGTAGAATCCAGCAATAGGAGGAGGATATGGCTACCTTTAACTGACCAGGCAGGCTATGTCTGTGCCCAGTCACTCATCTCATAGAGGCAGTATAGTGTGTCTGCAGGGGCCCCAGCCTGCTACCCGCTTTACACACATCATTTCCATTCATCACAACTTCCGGAGCAGAGAACTGCCAGCCCAGAGGGACTAAATGGCATGCCTGCGGAAGCGGAAGTGAAGGATTTGAACCTGGTCATAGACTCCGGATCCCACACCCTCAGCAGCATTCCCACCACCTCCCACCCCTTCAGTATAGACCAGATATATTTTTAAAAACATATTTACCCCACCGAGAGACTAGCTCAGGGCCTGGCACAAGGCCAGAGAAAGTTGCCCAGCCTTGGACAGGCAGACAAAGAGCGGAACAGACCAGCCTGTTTTTCTTTCTCCGGCGGACAGACATAAAGGACATTTCAATTTCATTGTCCTGTGGGCCCAGGCACTGGAAATAATTTCTTTTTCCACTTCAGAGCTTTTAATCCAAAGAAAACCGTGGTTGTCAACGTCTTGCTTTTCACTCAGGCGACTGGCTTTGTCATTCATTTATTCTTCCATCAGGAGTGTATATAATTTAGAGTCAGGTTCCCAACTCTGGCTTCACATTCGAATCGCGATGGGGCTACTGGAAAATTCTACTGCCCGGGCTCAAACCTAGACCCATTACAGAATTTCTGAGGTCCCCGCCCAGACGTCAGGATTCTTTTCAGAGCTCCCCAGGGGACTCTGCTCGGCAGCCCAGGTGAGGAGCCACTGCACAGACCAAATTAACGTGCGAACAGAGCACTTCGGGGTCTTGTTCAAGTGCAGATTCTGATTCCTCGCGGATGGAGAAGGGCCCAAGATCTGAGTTTCTGATGAGCTCCCAGGAGGAGGGACCACACCTGGAGTAGCAGGGGGGCTGGTGGGACTCTGTTAGAAGCCGAAGGGAGGGAGTGTGAATGGCACCACAATGAGTCCACAACAGCCCCCACCTAGCTGGGATCCCCTAGACAATTGTGTGAACAGTTGCAATCCAGGTCACCAGGGCTGTTCTAGGGACATGGAGTCCTCTCAGCCCCATAGCCTCAACCCCCCAGAAACAAAATCTGCTTCACTTAGTACTTTACCCCACCGAGAGACTAGCTTGGGGCCTGGCGCAAGGTGAGCACTTTTTGTTGGATGAATGAATGAGGGATGGCAGGCAACGGAGTTACAAAATAGAGTGTATGGGCTCAGAGACCATCTACTGTGTCAGTGAGTCATTTTACTGCTCAGAACCATGTCCTGGGCCATGAATGACGTTGTGCTGCCTGCTCACAGCATCCCTGTGGGGCTTAAGTGACAGCACCTGTGCACATGCCTGGTGCACAAGAGGGGCTTATCCAGGGAAAGGTGAAGGTTGGCTGCTATAACAAAGAGGCCCCAAGATGGAATGGCTTTGAACAAAACAGAAGTTGATTTCTCTCACAAAGAGGGATCAAGGTGAGTGGGCAGCTCTCATTCGGAGACCCAGATTTTTTTCCCCGGTGCTCCATCCTCCCTGGGGCATTGGTCCAATCTACTGGCTCCAAGCTAGGCTGCTGGGCCAAATGGGTTGTCCTGACTCACAGGCAGAAACCGTGTTCAGGAATTCACACCAACATATTAAGTTCTGGGACCAGAGGTGGCATGCCTCACTTCTGCTCACATTCCACAGGTGGGGACACCTAGCTGCAAGGGAGATTGGAAAGATAGTCTCTGGTCCAGTTGAGCAGCCACGCATCCAGCCACAACTTGATAACTATGTGAAAAGGGGGCTTTGGTGGACAACTGTCTACAGCACAGCCCAATCGAGATAAACAGATACTATCTTACCTAATAATAGACAAACACGTAAATTGACAGTACCTCTGCTATGCCCTCAACCAATCAGAGTGAGTATGCAAATTACCTCAACAAAGATGGCAGGTTAATTTGCATATGCAGGCACTGAGCAGCGGGGAAGGACAGGACACCTGCTATGAGGGGGGGGGGGTAATGGGGCAGCGGAGGGAGCTACAGGACTTGCTGGCTCCTGAGTGGCTGAAAGTGAAGCCAGGGGAAGGAAGGTCTATTCTTGCATGAATGTCGTGCAACGGGCCTCTAGTATAGAATAAGGTCCTAGCTGCTTTGGTTCAGTGATTAGAGCTTTGACCTATGAGCTGAAGACTTCTGGGTTTGATTCTGGTGAAGGGCATGTACCTCAGTTGTAGGCTCCTTCCTGGTCCAGACCCTGGTCTGGCTCATTTAGGAGGTAACCAATTGATGTGTTTCTCTCACATAAATGTTTCTCTCTGTCTTTCCCTCTCTCTTCCACTCTCTCTAAAAAGCAGTGGAAATGCCCTGACTGGTTTGGCTCAGTGGATAGAGCGTTGGCCTGCGGACTCAGGGTCCCGGGTTTGATTCCAGGCAAGGGCATGTGCCTTGATTGTGGGCACATCCCCAGTAGGGGGTGTGCAGAAGGCAGCTGATTAATGTTTCTCTCTCATCGATGTTTCTAACTCTCTATCCCGCCCTCCTCCTCTTTGTAAAAAAAATCAGTAAAATATATTTTTTAAAAAGCAGTGGAAAAATACCTTTGAATGAGGATTAATAGCAACAATAACAAAAGATAATAAAAAGAGAATATATAACCCTAACCGGTTTGGCTCAGTGGATAGAGCGTCAGCCTGCGGACTGAAGGATCCCGGATTCGATTCCAGTCAAGGGCATGTACCTTAGTTTCTGGCATATTCCTAGTAGGGGATGTGCAGGAGGTAGCTGATTAATGTTTGTCTCTCATCGATGTTTCTAACTCTCTATCCTTCTTCCGTCCTCTCTGTAAAAAGTCAATTAAGCATATTTAAAAAGAGAGAGTATATAGTACATATAGAATATATTTAATATGTAGAATCTATACGTGGAACCGATATTTATATCAACATCCAATATATCAACATTCCACATATATCTATGTATATTGCTGTCCATAGAGATAGATGGAATGGCCCTTCGGCGTGGTCACTTCCCCCATTTCCAGTGCGGTCTCGGCCCGCTCCACCCCGCATTCTGTCGCCTCTGCAGGGGGAGTGCTCTCGGAAGTGCTACTACATTTTCATCGTGGAGACCATCTGCGTGGCGTGGTTCTCCCTGGAGTTCTGCCTGCGGTTTGTGCAGGCCCGCAACAAGTGCCAGTTCTTCCAGGGGCCCCTGAACATCATCGACATCCTGGCCCTCTCCCCCTACTACGTGTCGCTGGTGGTGTCCGAGGAGCCCCGGGAGGACGACGAGCGGCCCGGCGGGAGCTTCTACCTGGAGAAGGTGGGGCTGCTGCTGCGCGTGCTGCGGGCGCTGCGCATCCTCTACGTGATGCGGCTCGCCCGCCACTCGCTGGGGCTGCAGACGCTGGGCCTCACCGTGCGCCGCTGCACGCGCGAGTTCGGCCTGCTCCTCCTCTTCCTCTGCGTGGCCATCACCCTCTTCTCCCCTCTGGTCTACGTGGCCGAGAACGAGTCGGGCCGGGTCCTGGAGTTCACCAGCATCCCGGCCTCCTACTGGTGGGCCATCATCTCCATGACCACGGTGGGCTACGGGGACATGGTCCCACGCAGCGTGCCGGGCCAGATGGTGGCCCTGAGCAGCATCCTCAGCGGGATCCTCATCATGGCCTTCCCGGCCACGTCCATCTTCCACACCTTCTCGCACTCCTACTTGGAGCTCAAGAAGGAGCAAGAGCAGCTCCAGGCGCGCCTGCGCCACCTGCAAAATGCCGCCACAGCCAGCGAACGCGAGCTCCTGAGTGACGTGGACGACCTGATTCTGGAGGGACCCGCCTCCCCCATCAAATACATTTAGCTCCCAACCCCCAGGGACACGCCAGGACTTCAATCCAGGACTGCATTCCGTGGGCCCCGGCTGGCAGGGGCTGGGGAACAGCAGCCATAGACCACGTGGTACCTTCCCACAGCTCGGGGGCAGCTCCTGAAGCTAAGAGGGGCTCAAGGCCAAAATTGGGGTGGTTGTGAGTCCCGAGCCTCCTGGCCACCACGACCCAGGCTGCCCTGACTTATCCAGGTCTCTTGCCTTTTCTCCTCGCCCTGCCCCTCCCTCAACACATCCAGTTTGGCTAGCTGACGTCAGTCTCTACCCTCTCTTCCTTCCCAGCAGTCTCCAGCATCCCCCGCTGGGTCCCAGACTCCTGGGAACTGAGCCTGCGGAGTTCCATCTCTCCATCCCCAAAACCCTCTTTCCTGGGCCACCCCAGCGCCAGGAACGGGAGCGGAGGGTCCAGTCACTGCAAACCAGTTCCGCTCACTGCTACTGATGGTTTTCTAGCGTGGCCACCTTCCCCAGCTCTGGAAGCTCTTGTACAAGAGGACAGACTGGCTTCTTTGCTTTAAATGGCACCGTGGCTGCCAGCCTGCCATGCTTCCCGAGTTGCCTGGGACCTGGGAAGGAGTGCCCCTTGCCAGCACAGCGGGACCTCCTGGGACAACTGGCCTCCTGGTGGGACTTTCTCCAACTATCCAGTCCTGGGCCTTAACGGCAACTCTTGTAAGGCTCGGCATTGTCCCTTGAGGGGTCTGCTCCTGCCGCCGGTTCCTCCAGCACCGTGGGGACCTAGGCTTTGCGCCCTCCGCTACGCCACCAGGGACACAGCGTGGAAACAAGAGCACCTGAGGGTCTGCCCCTGGCCGGCCCCCTGGACCAAGCCCTTGATGCCAGAGAACAGGCATCCTCAGCTTATATAAATGTATTTATTGATTTATCCATTCATTCACTAACAATTTGGCCCTTTATATCAGTTAGGAGGCAGATGTAGGACCAAGTCAGTCGAGATAAAAGCAGTGCACGCTGAGTGAGAACACAGAGGAAAGAGCAATGAATTCTGGGCATTGGGCTCACAGAGACACAGGAAGGGTGGAGTATAGAAGGATGTTTGGGAGAAAACGCTGGAAAGGTGGGGTGGGGTGAGAAGGAGGTGGCTGTGGGTGCTGTGCAGAGGATTTGGAAGTTTTGGTAATGGAAAGGAGATGTTGGAAAGATGTTACTGGAGGAAGAAGTGATGTGAGTGGACTGCAGGGATGGATGAAGATGATCGGATGGGATGTGGGAAAACCAGTTTGGAGCAGAGAACAGTTGAGTGATTGAGGTGAGATAAGAGGGCTCAGCTCCTGTGAGTTCTTTGTGGTACACGGGGATGAAAATCCTGGCATCTTATCTATTGTTTCCCAGCAAAGCACACCTGGGAGACATCTCAATGGCATGTCCCATGAGTGACTCGGCTACTTCTCCCTCCAGCTCTGCCTATCACAGAGACTGGCTTCCACCCAGGCACCTCCATTTTCCTCTGTGCCACGTACTAGGCTTTTTGTTTGTTGTTGTTTTTTTTTTACCAGGTATCTTAACAAAAATGTGCAGGGACTGAAAGAAAAATAGGTGAGCTCATCACCAACATTACGAGGTTCTATAGTTTCTTAATACACACCCAGTGGGCGTTATCTACTAAATTAGAAGTGGAAAATTGGAATCAATTGCTTATATGTGGGGCTTAATTAAAGGGTCTATTTTTTTCTCCCAGCCATGTTCTGGGGGGCTAGACTAGCCTCATGGAGCAGACTTTCCTTCATGCTGATTGGATGTCATAGGGATGGCAAGCGAGTTGCTATGCAGTCTCTTAACCCCTATTGGCTGGAAGGAGTCTTGTGATTCCCAGAAGGACTGTTTAATCTGAGGCCAATGGGTGTGCCTGTAACCAAAGGGAGAAATTTGCCAGCTGTAGGCAAAGAGCAGATGGCCTTTACTTCAAGCCATTTCATGTTGCATTGATACATCTCTAAGAGATCACTTTAAAATGTTTATTCAACATCTCTCTAGTCAGAGTTGAGACTGAAGAGTGACTTGGGAATGGATGGGTTAATTCTTCAATGCAATGCAAGTGGGGCTCTACCCACTGACTTGATTTTGACGGCTTTTAGGACTTGAGAAATTGGTAACTGGAAGGCCTGTCAGAAGACAGTCTGAGCAGAGAGTTTCCCTGAGAGGATCGGTGAACCTCTGGAGATGATGCATTTCAAGTGCTCAGCTTTGAAATAGGGTCCATTGATTTAGTCAGATCCTCAAAGGAATCCATGATCCCACACAAAGAATAAAAACGTTCTTACGGAGATCAATTCTTGCATTTTAAGATGGAGAGACCAAGACTCAGAGAGAAAAAGCCACCTGCCCAAGGCCACACAGCCCGTTCACTTAGTCTGTCTCCTGGTTCCCAGAGGGACACTCCTTGTAGTGTATCATGTGCAGGTCTGAGGCTCCTATGAGACCGTACCCAAACCCTTAAAGAAAATAGCCAAGACAAGATTATAACACACTCTGCCATGCTTTCCTGAGTGGAGTAAATAGGGTTGTCTTGGGATGTCTTGGGTACCAACTCTTCCCCTTCCTTCATTGTATAATGATGGACCTGGAAATTGATTTCACTTCCTCTTCTAATTGATCCCATGAAAAGGGTTGATGAGATGGTGACTAAAGTCCCATCTCATGGGACTCTATGATTCTGGGAAGTACAGTTCATTGCAGCATTTTATACCACGGAGGGGCAGGGAAGAAACAAGGCGAAAGGTGAGGAAAAACAGACCATGGCCACTGACTATCCATAGAATTGCTCCCTTAGCAAAAATCAGTGAGTAGTTCAACTTTAAATAGTTCACTGGCATCTCTGTAAAACAGCTGCCTGCCAGCTGAGCTCCTCACCCCACCCCGACCCCATGCCCCTTGCTGTTCCTGCCCCAGCTGCCTGCCCCTCTCACCAGCATTAAACTCCCTGACTCATCCTCACAGTGAAATGCTAATAATGGGCACCACTTACTGAATGATATTTAGGCACCAGGCAAGTGATTTTTTAAAAAATATTTTTATTGATTTCAGAGAGGAAGGGAGAGGGAGAGAGAAACAGAAACATCAATGATGAGAGAGACTCATTGATCGGCTGCCTCCTGCATGCCCCCTATTGGGATCCAGCCTGCAATCCAGGCATGTGCCCTGACAAAGAATTGACCTGTGACCTCGTTCATAACTTGACACTCAACCATGGACCCACACTGGCCAGGCAGGCAAGTGATTTTTTTTAAAACATTTTATTTGGAAAAAGATGTTAAACTCACACACACAACAATGTTGCAAGCACAAAAATAGTACATAGAACACTTGAATACACATCTTTTTAAAACATGCTGCCTCATTTGCTTTATCATTTGCTCTCTATTTTTTTGTTATACATCAGCGCATGCTTTTCTGGACCATGTGAGAGTAAGTTGACTGTGTCATGCCCTTTGCTTCCAGAACTTTAGGACGTGGTACTGAAGGCCTCTCAGACCACACGTTCAAGGCCTCTTAGCTGAGAGCTCCCGTGAGGTTCTGTGACCTCTGGAGATGACCGCAACAAAGAATGTGTATGTGACGTTGTTTTTCAAAGTGCAGTGTCCAGAGGTTTCATCAGATTCTCAAAAGAATGCATGATTCTCCCTCAAAATGAAAGGAAGTAAACCGGCCCCTTCTTTATAAGATGGGGAACCCAGGAAAGCCCCATCCTAAGGAGATCCTCTTGTAAAACGACGTACAGTCATCCCCGTCAGCACATTTAACTTGGATGCAATAGTTTAATCTAATCGACTGTCTGATCGTTTTGTCAGCTTACCTAATAATACCCTCGCTAGCCTTTCCCCACAGGACAGCGTCCAGCATAGGATCGGATATTGCATTTACTTGTCCTGTCTCTTTAGTCTCCTGTGATCTAAACCTGTCCCCAGCCTTTCTTTGACGTAGAGGACATGGAGCTTCTGGATGCATATACACCCTCCTTCGCAATAGAACTGCTCCGTGTCTCCTGGTGCATGGATCGAGGCTGTGTGTTCCCGGACAGGCGCTGGGTTCATGAGGTTGTGTCCCTTTCTGGGTATCACAACCGGGGACACCATGCTCTCTCCAGTGACAGATGGGCCCTTTATGTAGGAGGTAACCCCAGGAGACTCTGGTGGGGAGTGGAGAGCGAGAAAGGAAGGGAGAGCTGGTATTCAGATAAGAAACAAAATTAACTTCTGCTCCTGAGCAGGCCAGACAGAACCTGACTGAAGGCCGGTGTGTGCAGGTCACCTTGGGCTGCCTCTGTGAGAAGAGAGTGTCTGCCTCGAAGGGGAGCTCGTCCCTGAGACTCAGAGCAGGTGACCCCTTTCCACCTGCCACCAGGAGGGGACCCTGCCAGCTCAGGAATGCCTGCCTCGTAGATTCTTAGATCTAAAAGTACCATTAGGGTCACCAGACCCAATCTGCCCATTTTACAGTTGTGGACACAGAGGCCCAGGAAGGGGACTTATGTGGCAAGGCACACAGCCTGGTGGGCAAAGCCAGGACTCGCCCAGCATTGACATCTACCCAAGGGGCACCTCCAGCAACACGGTGTCGGTTAAAAAGAGAATGAAACCAAGGCTGTCGCAGGCTGTCTCCCGGGCCCTGTGGCTCCTCCGTTGTCTGAAGCAACCTTGGCTGAGGCGGCACAGAGCCGGGCCCTACCTCAGCGCAGCTGCTCTAGATGTCACGTGGAGAATGTGTGACGGTTGCTCACCGTTGCTGTAAGGGGGATGGAGCCAAGGAAAGGGAACAAATCCGGGCGCCCTGAGCTAAAATTAGCCAATCTTACTGTTCTGAAGGCTTCCCTGGTATTCTGCCAACGACCAGCTTGAATAAGACCCCCTGGTAAGTTCAGTTTCACTGGGCACCGCTCTAACTAATCTGCTGGAGAGCACCTCCCTCCCGACACCAAGAAACCATTAAATAATATTACGAAATGATGTTGTGGCCTTTCTGGTATATTGGGGCAGGTCCAATGACAGGGCCTGCTGGGGCTGACCTTGGGATGTGGGAGGATCCCCCAAATGAGAGGTCGCAGAGGTCTCCTATCCCAGGGCCACCGCCAAGTCAGAAGTGAGGAGGAGCAGTTATTGGGTTCTGGGACAGCATTTCTTAATTGCCTGCCATGTGCCAGACCTTGTTCTAGCTCAGGGAGACGGTAGCCCGGCCCTGCCCCTGGCGGCCTGCTCTAGATGTCACAGCGAGAATTTGATGACTCACCTTTGCTGTGAGGGAGCTGGGAGGAGAGAGATCCGCAGGCAGACCACAGATAAGTCCAGAAGGAAATAAACAGGTAAGTCCTAGAAAGGAAGAGGGCAGCATGGGAGTAACCATACGTGGAAGCCGAATTTGAACAGGCTTCTGAGGTTGCCATGGACTTGCCACATCTAGTTCCTCTTCCAGTCTCTCTGCAGGTGGGAGAGGCAGGGAATGTGGAAACACCCCTGCGTGATCCTCTACACTCTCCCTCCCGCAAGTTGCATGCAGACTAAGGAATACTCAGAGCCCAAAGGCAGAGTTAGTGAGCCACATCCAGCCCGGTACCTGTGTTGTGAGTGAGGTGTTACTGAAACACTGCCAGGCCCATTCATGCTGATATTGCCTAGGGAGATTTTGGGCTGCAACGGTAGAGCTGAGCTGTGCAAAAGAGACTGGTGTGGCCTTCAAGCTGGAAATAATTACTCTGGTGCTTGGCAGAAGTTTGCCAGCCCAGCCGTAAGAGCAATGGAGCCACAGCATGGAAGTAGCTGCATCCCGAACTTCTGCATGCTGATCGCCTGCATCAGTGGGTTGTACAAGCAAGAGAACCCTTCTCCTGTATAAGCCACCGGCACTGGGGATTGTGTCACAGCAGTTGGTCCACCCCCACCTGCACCCCACAAAGTGCTTGTTTCCTGTAGAAGCTTCCAAAGTAGTTCTTGGGCCGGACATCCCCTGGCCACTAGCCCTGATGGGGTGAGGAGCCTGGCTCTCCCACTGAATTGAGGAGAGACAATCAGTACCCAAAATACAACAGCAAATCTCCATGGGGAAAACATGCATGCAAACCCATTACCAGCTCATCCAGAGCAGGGCCAACGTCCATGTGTGACGTCTTGTCAGCAGACACTTGCTCTAGGCAATGAGCTATTTCCTTTTCAATGACCCAGAACCATCACTGTTCGGTCCTATGAACGTGTCTAAAAGTCACCGGCCTCCATCCCCATTTCACCCTTCAGTGGCAGGGCCGGGCACACAGTAGGTGGGCAGTAAATGCAAGTGCCCCTCCCTTCACAGGAAGGTTCCTTTCCCCTATCTCACCAAGTGTCCCCCGTGTGCCAGCCACCATGTCAGTCCCAGGGCAAGGTGGTGAACAGCCACAAATAGGCTGTGCCTGCCTGCCCATCAAACTTCTCAGATGCATACACAAATGCTTGCATTTAATTCCTACAGCTGAACTAAAGACACTGGGATCTTTAGAAAGTGAAGTAATCAACTCCAGGCTCACCCTGGAGAGCACTAGGATAAACCAGCAAGATGAATCTAGCGAGTGAGAGGGACCCTGGGCAGGGTGAGGCTGCGGAAAGGGGCTGGGATATCGAGGCTGTGATCCACGGGGCTACCAGGCCCCGCAGTGAGAGGAGGGCATGCTGACGTTTTCCCAAATTCATTCTTCATTCACTCATCAACTAGTCTTTATTATGCTCGACACTTTTCCAGGCATGGGGGGTTAGGCAGGGAGCAAAACAGACAAGGAGTAAAGGAATAGGCAGGGTAGGAGTGGGACTGCCAGAGTGAGGGGTTGCAATTTTGTCAAGGGTGGCCTGGAAGGCCTTTCCAAGCCACGGCATTTGAGTAAATCCTGAAAGAGTGAAGGGAGTGAGGCCTGTGGATTTCTGGACAAAATGTTTTGGGAAAGAAGAAAGAGCAAGTGCAAAGGTCCTGAGCAGGAATGTGTTTGATCCTTTAATGGATGGTTTGGGGTACACCACATCTGGTGTAGGGGAATTGATGGAGAGAGAATGAGGTGAGGTCAGAGACCAATAGGAGACAGAGGGCAGGGCTCCCTAACATGGTGCTGGACACGCTGCCTGTGTGGTGTCTGCTTGTGCTCCCCTCCTGGCTGTGTGGTGCTCCCTGCAGTGCCTGGTCCTTTCCAGGCTCCATGAGGGAAAGCCCACTGACCACTGTTAATGCCATTCTCATCTCGTCCTTTTGGTAATAGAACCCACCAGATAGCAGCTAGATATCATTTCCCAGCCACTGCTGCAGCTAGGTGTGGTATGAAACCAAGTGTGGACTGACGGGCACGTGAGCAGAGAGATGTGGGGAACCTCTGGGTCATGTCCTTCTAGTGGAGGCCACCTTCTCTTGAGGTGAGGATGGTGGACAGTCATCCAAGGACTAATCACCTCTAGACTATCGTGAAGGATAAATTCTAATAAAAGCCAGAGAATATGGCTATGTCACAGCATCTTAGCATGTACCCAATGTTGTTGTGGGTTTTTTTATTGGTTTACTAGAGGCCAATGCACAAAATTTGTGCACCAGGATGAGGGGGCAGTGTCCCTCAGCCAGCCTGCACTCTCTCCAATCTGGGATTTATTATCTTCTATAATTGAAACTTTGTAGACTTGAGTGAAGGCTTAGGCAGGCCAGGACTGCCAAAGCTTTGCTTCTTCCATTGCTGGGGGCAACTCAAGCCTCCTGCTTTCTCCAGCTCCATGGCTGCTGCCATTTTTTGTTGAGATTTATTTGTCTTCTTTAATTAAAACTTTATAGCCTTGAGTGGAGGCCTGTGCCAGCCAGGTGTGCAGAAAGCTTGGCTTCCTCCATTGCCAGGGAAACCCAAGCCTCCTGCTTGCTCTTTGGCCGCAACCATCTTGGTTGGGGTTAATTTGCATACTTCGCTCCTGGTTGGCTGGTAGGTATGGCTTGTGGGTGTAGCAGAGTGGTAGTTAATTTGCATATTACTCTTTTATTAGATAGGATAGAGAGGAAGGGAGAGAGAGGGAGAGAGAGAGAAATATCCATAGGAGGGGATGGGAGCTGAGAGCACACAGGACTCTGGCAGTCACTGACTGAGGACTGCCAAGAGCCAGACACAGCGCTGGGCCCGCGGACCAGCTCATCTGTCCATAATGCTGTGGCTATGCATTTGTGACCGACTCACATTTGCTAGATGGGAAAACTGAGGCTGGGAAAGGTGGAGTGGCCCCTGGGGCTCCTGGGTAGACAATGCTGCTCAGCGGTGAAGACCACACACGGCAGAGGGACTGCATGGTGCAGCGGGTGCCCGGGGTCCAGGAGAGATCTCCGGGGCTCAGCGCTGCAGGGAACAGAGCAGGGGGGTGCTGAGGAATCAGTATTTGAGTTGTGCCCAGCCAAATTGCATCTCCTCTTGATTTAAATATGCCAGTGTTGGCAACACTTCACCCAGAGGGGATCAGGCCAGGAGACACTGACAGACTCTCCACTTCAGAAGCAGTGCTCATCATCACTCTGCAGGAGGAAATCAGCTGAGTCAAGGGAACTCAGCGCATACTGTGTAATGGAGACTGTCTGGGGAGGAAAGAAATGGACGGGCAGATTTATGCAAAGTGGGGACAAATATAACTTCCTTGGCAGAACACAGCAGAGTTTATGTCATTTTGAAAAACTTGTTTACCCAGTGATTATGTGATTAATGAATATCAAAAGGCTCATTGCATAAAAGTGCCGTTTGAATGGCTGTTATATTTCTAGCTTCGGTTGTAGTCGCCCTTGCAGCACAATAAGTAAATCAACTTAAATTATCTCTTGAGGGAAATAATGTGTAATAAATGAGCTAATCAATAGGTTTAGGAGTTTTAAAAATCCTCTCCATCCCTGGAAACCATAACCACAAGTAACATCATTTCAAGGTTGGCCTTAGAAATTGTTTTAAACAGTAAATAGTAAATAGCTTGTCAAACAGAAAACCAGTGCTCACCAGGCTTTTGAGACCCTCCCTCCTGGTTCAAACTTCCCTGGCCCTGCTCCTCTGCCAGGCCTTCGCACATGCACACTCCCTAACACCCATCTGGCTCCTCTGGCCTGGACTCCCCTCTCCCCCTCCACCCAACTGGCCACTTCCTCACCCGCTGTATCTCCCACCTCTGGCCAGGAAAAAGCAGAAGTGAGAACATCAAGGTTAGGAGGGAACTTTAGGAACCAGCATCCGGTTCTCATTTTACAGAAGAGGTTGGGGTTCTGTCCAAGGTCACAGAAGCAAACCCAGCGGCAGCCCAGGCAGTGACTGGGACTGAGGGCTGGAAGTAGCTGCCTGCATGGGAACTGCAGCCCCCCTGACCCATGCTCTTCTGGAAGTCCCCGGCTGCCCGGTGAGTCTCCTGCAGCTACCGTGCAGAGTTCGCTTCTCAGAGCTGCCATACAAAGTCTCACAATCCGGATGCCTTCGAACAAGACATTTCTTTCCCCACAGCTCTGGAGGCCAGAAGTCTGAAGTCAAAGTGCCGGAAGGGCTGGTGACGAGGAAAAGTCATTCCATGCCTCTGCCCCGGCTTCCTGTGTCTCCAGGCATTCCTTGACTTTAGCATCACTTCCATCTCTTTACATGGCGTCCCTGTGTCTGTGTCTCCTCTTCTAAGGGCCTCTATCATTGGATTCAGGGGCCACCATACTCCAGTATGACCTCACCTTAACTAGTTACACCTGCAAAAACCTGTTTCTCAGGTCACTTTTACAGGTTTCAAGTAAACACCAATTTGGGGGACACTCTTCACTCCAGTACACCCGCAGGGCTCCAAGCCCTACCCGCTTGCAGAAACCTATCGGATCTTAAGGGCAGGGACTGGGGCTGCTCTCTGCCCAGGGCCCCGCCTCCACTCCTGACAGGGGACTAATTGTCCACACCATCCAGGCTCCCTTCCACAAGGGTGCTCACACCCACAAGGCTTGCTTCCCCGGAGGCAGGGGGTGGGGACCCAAGAGTAGACACCTCCCTTCTCTACCACTTGTCCCAGGTCAAGTCTTGGGACAGAAGGGAGGTGCAGCCTCCATCACACCTGAAGAGGATATGCTCCCACACCTCCGACAATAAATAGTCTGGATTCCGCAGTTTGTCGCTCTGTTGACTAATGAGTTTGCCGACCACTGGTCTAGATCAACAGGGCATCGCCTCAGCCTCCCCAAGCACACGGGCTGGGGGAGCCACGGCTGGTGCAGTGAAAAAGCAGTTCAGTAAGGAGAGGATTCCCTGGGCTTCTCTCTTCACAAATAAAAGGACTCAGGCTACCCCTCCCTCCACAACAGCCAACAACACACGGAAGACCAGAAACAGCATCTTTATTCAAGAAAGAGCTTCTTTCTTCAAGCCCAAATCTGCAGCAGTCCCCACTGCTCCGCCATACCAGGCAGGCCCCGCCCTCCAACCCCAACTTCACGCTGTGCACCCACCAATCTCCCCCAACCACCCCCCTCCCCCAGAAACAGCATTCCTCCCGTGGCGTCCAGCTCAGCTCAGGACCCCAGCCCTGGGAAGTCTGCTTCAATTCCTGAATTTGCCCACCAACGGCTTCGAGGGCCAAGCCCCCAGGCCCTGCTGCTCCAGGAGGAGGGACAGCTGCCGGCGTGCTTCCTGGTAGGGCCCAGCCTGGGGTGGAGATGAGAGGGTGGAGAGGGGGTGCTTGCTAGCGGTGCAGGAGAAAGAGGGCTGGAGGGCAGGGAAGGAGCTAACCTTCGCCTCCTCGTAGGTCTTCAAGGCCAGCAGGTGGGACCTGCCGAGAGCCTGGGCCGCCTGGCGGAAGGCCCGGAGAAAGGCTGCCTTGCAGAGGCGGGAGGGAGGCCCTCGGACAGCACTGGGGGTGGAAAGGAAGGGTGTGAGGTCAGAGGCGGGAAAAGATGGACCAAACCAGCAGGTCTGCACCAGGGCCTCACACCATCCTTCATGCCATGGCAATCTCAGGGGTGTTAGGGGAGGGCACAGGACGGGTGACAGAAGCCCCGCGTGGTCACACTGCTGTTAAGAGGCTGCACAGGGATTAGAACCCAACCTGTAACCAGATGCGTGTTCTTCTCCCACAGCGGGGGATGGGGATCCCTCCCCACCAGGCCTTTTCGTCACCCCACAGGCCCTTCTCACTCGGCTTTCACTCGTCCGGTGGTCACATCCACAACCTCCACATCAGGGTCTCCCAGGCTCCAGTTGAGGCTTAGGTCATGGCAGGTGTTGGAGGTGGGGTTCAGAGGAGCCACAGGGGGGCCCGCAAACAGGTGTAGCATGGTACGGGTGTAGGGAGGTGGCAGGCATGGCCCCAAGACCCTGTCCAGGTTGGGCCGGGTGTGGATGGCACTGCTCAGAGTGGGGGGGTCATGGCAGGGGTCAGCTGTGGAAGCAGAAGGCACAGACATGGTCTGAGTCACCACCCTCTCCCACAGCGCACCCAGAGCCCCCCTTCCACCTTCAGGCCCCCCAGGATCCTCACCCAGGACTAGGCTGGTGGCATAGAGGGGAGGCAGGAAGTGGGCCAACAGGGCGCCACCCACCCCCAGCACGGTCCAGCGTGACAACTTGTCACTGGCCGAGAGGCAGCCCACGTGGGTGTCCCGGACCGTGGGGGACATGTAGCACACGGGCTTCAGCTCCCCTCGGATGTGGGCCTGCAGGCGGAACGGGGCACTGTGCAGCAAGCCGCTCTCAAAGGACCGTGAGGGTGGCGTTGGCGGCGGGGGGAGGCTGCAGAGGCAGGGAAGGAGACAGGACAGTGGACACCACAGTCAGGGCCGCTCTTCTGACCCCACCCAACACTGCCCTTTCCAACCCATTACCCCAAGGAACCCCAGGGGGGCTCCCACATACTAGATGTCGTGAGCAGCTCCCTTGGGGGTATTGCTGATGTAGAAGTGTATGAAGATCCGGGGCTTGAGGACAAAGGGGAAGCCAGGCCCAGGCTGGGGGAGCAGCACAGACTGCTCCCTGCCCTTGGGACCACCCAGTGTCGCCAGCAGGAGCTGCCGATACAAGAATCTGGAAGAGACAGTAAAGGCGCAGCTGGGAGATGCCGCTCCTGACCGGGCCCCCGCAGGGTGTCCCCTATCCCCCCTTCACCTCAGCAGGGCCCGGCGGGCGATGACCAGGCCATGGCAGTCGTGGAGCTGCCGGCCTGAGAACTCCAGCCAGCCAGCGCAGCTGCTGCTGCCCGTGCCCAGTGCCACCAGCTTGTAGATCTCCTTGGTATGGCTCCTGGCACCCGGGACCTCTGCGAGAGAAGGAAGCAGAGACAGTCTGGCCTAAGCAAGGCAAGGGCCCATGGGGACTGAGGTGGAAGGGGGGGCGAGGGGCAACCCCTACCTTTCTCCAGGATGACAGCAGCCACGGTCCCCTTACAGGCCCAGTACGGTGAGGTCTCGTTCACCAGGCGGTCAAAGCCAGCGCTGACCACAGCTGCACAGCGCTGCTCATGGGTCAGGATGTTCTCTGCACGTGGGGGAGAGGGCAGAGATGGGGGCCGAACAGGCCATGCCCCTCCCCTCGCCACAGGGATCAGGTCGACAGGGGCTCACCTACCTACACTCAGGTCGCTGGGTGGGGAAGGCTTGCTGGAGGCCTTTGGGGGCTCTGGAAGAGAGACAAGGGGCTGGGTCGCCATGGGTGCCAGGCTCTGCCCTCTTTTCCTTTGTCCTTCAGGAAGCCAAGAGGTTCCATTGTTGGGTGGGGTCATCTTCCTGAAACCAAATCCTGGCTGCCTCTCTAGCAGGCTCTGCCCCCTGGATGGGCAGGCTTCCAAGGACATTAGTGCAAGGCTCAGTTCACATGCCCCTCCCCAGCTCCCGACTGGCCTGGTCCTAATGCCTAGATGCCTCTGCAGCAACTCAGCCTACCCACACACATGCGTGTGCGCACAGGGTTTCAGCCCCCACCCCCAGCTGGGCTCACTCACCCAGTTACTGACCCCTTACCTGGGCTCTCCAGCTGGCTCTGGATGTAGCTGAGGGCAGAGAGGGCCGCCTGCTGCTTGGCCTCCTTCTTGCTGTTGGCAATGCCCACGGGGCAGGCCACCCCATCCAGTTCCGCACACACAGAGAAGGAGAAGCAGGGGTCTAGGGAAGGAGGCGGCTGTGAGGTGGTGCCCTGCACTTCAGGTCTATCCTGGGCTCTTTCTGGGACATCTGCCCCTCCTGAGCTGCAGCTCTGACATCGGACACCCTGGTGGCCAGCCGAGGAGACAGGCTGCCGACTCCTGCGTGCCTCAACTAGCAGACACTATTGTTTCAGGTGTTACTTACGACACTTATGGGCCATCATCACTCAGCGGATCCTCACCAGCCCCTCTGAAACAAGTCTGTAAGTCCCCGTTTTACAAAGGGCAGGCCGTGTGCCAGGACCCAAATCCAGGCCCTGCTGCTCTCAGGATGATGGCCCTGCGCACAGAGCACCCGCCGCCTTTCCGCAGACACATGCCTCTAGTTCTCTTCTACATTTGGAAGTTTCAACTAGCAAACACTATTGTTTCAGGTGTTACTGATGACACAAAAGAGACACGAAAATCCTAGAACCGGGATCACTTGGTTAAAGGGCATAAACTTATGTCAGTTCATGGTGATGGCTGGTACTTGCTGCTAAACTGTTTCCCAAAGGACTGCTTTTTAGAAGAGCCCCATCTCAGCACTGCTCACTAGCCTCAGATTCACTCAGGAATGCAACTGGTAGACGCAGAAGGAAGGCTGGCATCAGAAAGCCAATACAGAGCAGCCAGCACAGTAGTAAATAAATCTGGCAACAATCGTTATTAAAAATGAGGTGACAGTGTTTTACAGCTGTCAGTAAAGGCTCTGGGCCCTGCTCTTCTCTTCCCTCTTCTGCCTCCTGACCCATCCCTTCCCACATCACCCTGTGTAGTGAGCCGTGCCTCGCGTTTCTAGGATCTGTATTTGCTTCTTTCATGACAATCATTTTCATGTCTGCCATCCTACCATACCTGATCAAAACAAATCCCAGATACGTTTTTAATACTTATCTGGTTCTGAGCTGCTCATTTGGGGTTCTCTTAGTTTTTTTTGGGTTCTCTTAGGTTTACAAGAGGCTCCAACAGTTTGAGGAAGGATTGTTTTGCTATCTCCTCAGAAACTAAGAATGCACTGGCTTAAGGTTGGGAACCTGAACTTGGACCTGGCGTATTGTTGTGTGTGTCTGATTCAGGAGTAGCGGATGCACCGAGGAAGAGAAAATGAAGTAGTAACGATGATATCCCTGTGCAGTGTTCCCATTACCAAGCTGTTGGATAAAGTCTTTAAGTCAGGAGCTGGCCTCCGATGTATCTCCAATGCTGGCGTGGCAGCTATAATTGCATGTACATAAAAGCAACTGTAATTGCATGTACATAATTGGCCTCCAAAAAAAAAAGTGTGCTCAATGGCTAGGGAGCTTGAGGCACGTCCTTTCACCTCCACAAGCTTCCGATGGGGACAATGCTCACCCTGCCAAGCCCTGCCAGTTAGACGTTCAATGCAGCTGGTGGTCCTAGCACCACGCTGCTTGCTCACAGCCGTGTGTGCAGGTGGGAGGTGAGGGGTGGGGGATGGAGGGGGGCGGGAATCAGGGTTTGGTCTCAGGTCCCAGCTCAGGCTCGAGGTTCCCCTTTGTTCCATCTGGAGGTGGCCTGGGCCGTGCTGCCCCCACCCCATCCCAGGCCAGCGGGCCTCACCTGCCGTCTGGTCCTCTCGGAAGAGGAGGGAGACGCCCAGGTTGGCCGCGTACTGCGTGAGCAAGGCCACGGCCTGGCCAGGCGGCAGGTCTTTGAGCTGCAGGCCCAGCTGCTTGGCCGCCTTCGCTAAGTCCCCGGCGAGCCCTGCTGCAGCGGGGACAGCGGCCCTCGGGAAACTTCCCCTCTGCCCCCCCACGTCTTCCGGTGCCTGAGCTGTCCCCAGCCCCCCGACTCCGCCGCCGGCCCTTCCTAGGGGCCCCCCGACCCCCGAAGCGGAGGCCAGGGCCTGCCCGCCGCCCTCACTGTCCTCCATGCTGGGGACCGGCGGCTCCCAGTTGTCCGGGCCCCGGCTGGCGGACGGACGCCTGGGGCTGATCTGCAACGAAGCTGCCAGGCGGAGCTTCCTGCGGCCTCCGTCCTCCGCGCCCGGGGCCGTGCCGGCCGGGGAGGCCATGCCGCATGCGAGGGCAGTGGGCCGATTTTGCCGCTCGCTCGTGCCCTTTTACACGACCCAGGCACCGCCCACGTGCGGGGCACGTGACGCAGCGTGCAGTGCGCTTGCGCCGAGAGAGCCCGACCTGCCGCTGGCCAATGGGAGCCCACAGAGCTGAGGAGGACGGTGCTCCCAGGTCCAGGCTCGGCCAGTCTGCTGGACAGCAGTGGCCTGGATGGGGATTCCGCTTCGGGACAGAGCCTGGGGGCGGGGCCTGGGGGCACTCTGCTCCGGGGTGCTCCTGCCCCCTCTCCCATGTCCACTGTCCCCCCTGGCTTCTGCACAAGAATGTCCACCAAAGCCATCACAGCAGCCCGCCCCGAGCCACTTAGCTGAGCCTGGAAGGTCCTCGTCAGATAAATGAAGGTGTTCTCAACTGAAGCAGTCCTGGGGCCTCTTTAGAATGTACATTTTTATTTTATTTTACTTTTATATATTTTTATTGATTTTATATATTTTTATTGATTTTATATATTTTTATTGATTTCAGAGAGGAAGAGAGGAGATCAGTTGTCTCCCACACATGCCTTCTCCCCACCCCCCCGAACCCCCATCTCCCCATTGACTATACCCCCTCCCCACCCCACCTCCACCCCCGCCACTGGGGATCAAGCCCTACCAACGGGGCATGTGCCCTTGATGGCAGTCAAATCCAGGATCCTTCAGTCCGCAGGCTGACGCTCTACCCACTGAGCCAAACTGGCTAGAGCTTAGGATCTACATTTTTAAACTGTGAACCGTACGCCTTCCTGCAGCCAACCGTAAGTGCTCTCTAGCCAAAATTAAACATTTGGTACCCTACCCTTTTTTTTTTTTCCTTCCAAAGGGATTTTGAGTTGGCTTATAAACATGCCATAGGCAGTAATCCTTTAAGATGAGGGCTAGGGGTGAAGGAGAAATAACAAGCATAAGGTGAAATTAGGGATGACGACAATTTACATATGACCCGCTTTGATGCAACACAATTGCTTGAAGGGAGCCGGAAATGTAACTGAGGCTTGCAGGAGCCAGTGAATGGGGAAACAGTACCGATAGCTCGGTTCACAGCCTGTGAGACTTGTCGCATTATTGCTGCGGATTGCTACCTTTGGGACTGACAGCGCTAACAGGATGGTGGCGGTGTGGATACTGGGGGATATGAGAAACAGTTCCTGGTGGAACCAGGAATGCATGACTTGGGGAGCGCAGACGTGGGGGCTGGGTAGATTCAACTCCTACAGTTCAGGGATTGGCACCAGGAAGAACAAGTCTGGTTCTGGGGTGGGGTTCAGAGTGAAGAATTAGGCCTAGGACATAGGACACCAGCACAGCAGGTATTCAGAAATGGAATGATGGCTACCCAAAAAGATTTTAACAGTTTCCAAACTCAGAAACAATTGCATGAACAAATGGCGATATATTCATACAATGGCAGTAATTAAAAAAGAAATTGTATGCCCAACTCAGGTACATCTCATGGGCATGTTGAATGAAAAAGAGCCAGATTAAAAAGAGTAACTTCTGCATGATTGTATTTACATTAATTTTTTGAAACAAAATTAATATAGGTATAGTGATAAAAGTCAGAATTGAGGTCACTTTTTTTAAAATAAATCTTTATTGTTCAGATTTTTACAGTTGTTCCTCTTTTTTCCCCCCATAGCTCCCCTCTACCCGGTTCCAACCGCACCCTCTGCCCTTAGCTCCCCCCAACTGTCCTCATCCATAGTTGTATGATTTTTGTCCAGTCTCTCCCTGCACCCTCCTCGCCCCTTTCCCCTGAAAATTGTCAGTCCACTCTCTTTCTATGCCCCCGATTCTATTATATTCACCAGTTTATTCTGTTAATCAGATTTTTAATTCACTTGATTTTTAGATTCACTTGTTGATAGATATGTATTTGTTGTTCATAATTTTTATCTTTACCTTTTTCTTCTTCCTCCTCTTCTTAAAGAGTACCTTTCAGCATTTCATATAATCCTGGTTTGGTGGTGATGAACTCCTTTAGTTTTTTCTTATCAGTGAAGCTCTTTATCCGCCCTTCAATTCTGAATGATAGCTTTGCTGGGTAGAGTAATCTTGGATGTAGGTTCTTGCTATTCATCACTTTGAATATTTCTTGACACTCCCATCTGGCCTGCATAAGTTTCTGTTGAGAAATCATCTGACAAGCATATGGGTACTTCTTTGTAGGTAATTAACTGTTTTTTTCTCTTGCTGCTTTTAATATTCTTTCTTTGTCTTTTGCTCTTGGTATTTTAATTATGATGTGTCTTGCTGTTGTCCTTTTTGGATTCCTTTTGTTTGGAATTCTGTGCGTTTCCTGGACTTGTAAGTCTATTTCTTTCACCAGGTGGGGGAAGTTTTTAGTGATTATTTTTTCAAATAGGTTTTCAGTATCTTGCTCTCTCTCTTCTTCTGGCACCCCCATAATTCTGATGTTGGTACGCTGAAGTTTTCCCAGAGGCTCCTTACACTATCTTCAAACTTTTAGATTCCTTTTTCTTTTTGCTTTTCCAGTTGAATATTTTCTGCTTCTTTGTATTTCAAATCTTTGACTTGATTCTTGTGATCCTCTGGTTGCTGTTAGGTATCTGTATAATATTTTTTATTTCAGTCAGTGTATGTTTAATTTCTAGTTGGTCCATTTTTCATCTCCTCTTGGGTCTCACTAAATTTATCTATCTTTTCTAAGAAATTATTGAAAAACCTTATAACCATGGTTTTGAACTCTATATCCAGTCATTTGTTTTCTTCCATTTCTTTCATTTGTGATCTGTTTCTTTGTCTCTACATTTTTGCTGCTTCCCTGAGTTGGTAGAGTAGTTTTGTGTGCTAGTTGTCCTCTGTGGCCCAGGAGCTCTGCCTCCCCAGTTACCTGAGGTGGACTCTCTTGGTGCATCCCTTTGTGGACTGTGTGTACAGCCTTGTTGTGGTTAAGTCTTGATTGTTGTATCACTGGGGGGAATTGACCTCCAAGCCAATTGGTTGTGAGGATCAGCTGTATCTATGCCACTGGGAGAACTTCTGTGCTGGAGTCAGCCTTATGATACAAGGCTTGCAAAATTGCAAAAGCTTCTGTGTTCAGCTTGGATGGGGCAGAGTCAGGGCTGTGCAGACAGCCTTGGCTTTCCAGTCAGCCCTGCCTTACGCAGCCCCTGGGTCTCAGTGCCCCTCAGTAATCGCTGCAGCCTTCTCTGTGTGCACTTATGCTCGCATGCCTCCAGACCTCTGCCTTTCATGGCTCCTTTGAGTTTCCATGCACTCCAGGGACCCGTATGAGTCTGGGTCCCCAGGGTCTCACCCAAAACTGGGGTTCAGTGCAGTTGGAACTGGAGTTCAGCACAGTTGGGAGGTTCTGTTTTCCTCCTGCTAGAGAAAGCCAGCAGCAGCACAATCAGCAGTCAGTCCTCTCTACACGCACTCGTGCACGTGCCTGCAGACTAAAATGAGGCCCCAGGGGATTTTCCGTAGTAATGGAAATGCTCTCTGTCTTGAGCTGGGTGATAGTTATGTGGGTTTATTATGTATGTAAAACCTCAGTGAGCTGTACACTTAAGATTTGTGCACTTTACTGCATGTTAAATATACAGTATAAGTAACAAAAGGACACATAACAGCTTGTTTAGAGAAAGAAAGGAAGGGGGAGAGGAAGAAATGGATTGGGCCTCCCAGTGCAGAAGCTGGATGGGTGTCTTATAAGAATGGTAAGTAAAATACTGGTTCTTCAAAGATGTCTAGGACTTGATCCCCACAGCCTATAAAGGTTATATTATATGGCAAAGGGGACTTAATCTTGAAGATGGAATTAAGGTTTCTAATAGGCTGAGTTTAAGATAAGGATATTATCCTGAATTATCTGGGTAGGTTCAATGTAATCACCAAGGTTCTTAAATGAGGCAGAAGGAGACAGAAGAGTCCGAATCAAAGATGGCATCATGAAAAAGTCTCAACTGGCCATTGCTGGCTTGGAAGATGGATATGAACCAAGGAATGCAAGCAGCTTACAGAAGCTGGAAAAGGCAAAAAACAAACAAACAAACACCCACACACAAAGAAAAACAGATTCTACCCAGGAGCCTCCAGCAAGGAACACAGAGGTGCTGACACCTTGACTTTAGCCCAGTGAGACCCATTTCAGGCTTCTGACCTTCAGAACCTTACAATATTGTATTGTTTTAAGCCACTAAATTTGTGGTAATTTTTTACAGCAGCCAAAGGAAACCAATTAAAATAGCCTTCAATATTTTTGTATACATACCTGAAAATTTTTGGAAAACTGTATGTTTAAAAATTTTTTAGTCGCAAGTTTAAATATCCTTCCACTGCATTTTCACCAAAACTATGGAGATGCAGACAGAGCTTATTCCATCGGCTCCATATGACTTCCCTACTTGTAAAGCCTACTTCATAGGGGATAGGACAATCACTAAGATTCCTTCTGAGAAATCCAGTGCCTGGCTCAGAGTAGGTGCGTAGGGTTTTTTTGTTTTTTTTTAATGAGCTAGTGTAATACTCTCAAGAATCCTGAGGTTAGTTAAGCAGAGTGGGATGGCTTTCCCTATTGGGGATTTAAGATTAGGTATTTCTACTGCCCAGGGCACACTGCCGGCACGCCCATTCCCCCCTCCGGCCGGAAGGTGGCGCTCGAGGGCGCCCGTGAGCTCAGGCGGGGAGGCGGGACTCTCTGCCTCGAAGGGAGCTCTTCCGTCCCGGCCCGGAAGACCGTTTAGCGCTGCTGCTGCGGGTCTCATCCTGAGAGGCGTTGCCTAGCTACGGGGCTGCTTTGGGGCTCTTTAGTGTCACGAGGGTCGGGCGAGCGTCACGTGGGAGCCCATTTCCCAGACGAGCGCGGCGAGGTGGGGACCACGTGAGTGCGCCCGCCGCCGGGACGGCAGGGAGCGGGGGGCCAGGAGGGCGCGGTCCCCCGTGCGCGGGGCCGCCGCCGGGAGCGGCGTGGCTCTGGGACGGGTCCCCCGGCCTCTGCGGAGCGCGTTATTGGCCTCTGGCTTTGCATCCTGCAGGTGTAACACGTGGCCGGAGCCGGTGGGCTGCGCTGGCTGGAAACTCCGAGGCCTGGGGGAGAGGGGGAGCGGGGCAGAGGTGGGCGGGGAGGACGGGCCAAGCCGGGGTGCGAGGGGAGGGACCGTCCGGGCACCCGCCCCCCTCCCCTGCGGCGGGCTCACTTTTTGCCGCCTCCCGCGTGGCGGTGAGGAAGCCCTGGGGACCCGAGAGCCACGGTGAGGCTGGGAAGGGGGTGCTGCCTCGTCTGGGGGCTCCTCTGAGCTCGCAGGCTCCCCCGACGCCCGCAGACTGCCGCCCGCGCTGGTGTGCGGCGGTGAGGCCCCCGGCCCCTCCCGTTCGTTCATGCCTGGGTTTGCTCCTTCATAGCTGACTTGCAGGGATGGTTATCGTGTAGCAGATACCAAGGCGCTGGGGATAGGTAAGCCCCTTTCCCCTGGGGGCTGTTAGAGCAGCTTTTAATCAGTTTCATCTTGCAATAGGTGGTTGCCCCTCTCTGAGCCAGCGTGTGCGGGGGCAGCATGCAGGGGGTTGGGGGAGGAGGACAGGGTGGAGGGGCCTGGGAGGGGCTTCCTGGCTGGAAACCTGAGGGTGAGGAGGGCTCTGGAGGTGGGTAGGAAGGGCGCTGGCGGTATTGGAAGGGCATTGGAAGCAGGTGGTGTGCAGAGAGGCCCGGTGGTGGAAAAGCGGGGGAGGGAGAACCTACAGGAGGCGGGGGTGACGGGAGCCCAGGACCTGGAGACGTGGTGTGCGTGCTGGTGTAGCAGGGGTGCAGCCGTCTCCCTGGGAGGCGTGGTGGCTCCTGGGAGGCGTGGTGGCTCCTGGGAGGCGTGGTGGCATAGCCGTTGGCACGGTCAGTCCTATGGAAGCCAGTGTGTTTTCACGAGGACTCACTGAGCACCCCTTTGGTTCCTGCCACTGGCTGCTCTGGGTTTGGGAAAGAGGATGCCAGCAGCAGCCAGACACCAGTAACTCAGGACTGAGTCAGATAGGGTTCTGGCCCTCCGAGAGCTTGCAGTGCGTGGAAGGGATAAGACGTGACATGTGAGCCACAGTTAGAACGGAGCTGACATGCCAGAGCAACATTATGCGTTCATTTGACAAGTATTTACCGTGCCAGGTACTTTGCACGAGGCTACATGGGTGCACGGAGCTCACAGGATAAATGGATAAAATGCAGTGGCAGTTCCAAGGGGAAAGATCTGTGCCTCCTAAGACCACAAGGGTGGTGTTTGCTTTTGGATGCACCGGAGAGTAGCGCGGCAGAAGCTGGACTTTGAATCAGAGGGGGGATCAAGCTGTTGGTTTCTGACAAGTGGCTCTTTTCCTGAGCCTAAGTTTCCTGAACTCCAAAATAGGGCAAATAGAAGAATAAAATATATAGTGCCATGTCTGGCAGACATTTGCAGTCAGTAAGGGAGCACTGCTGTTATTTTTTAATGTTAATTTAAAAAAGAGGGATGATATGGCTACTTATACATTTAGAGCACTTTGTATTTAGCAAACCTCTTTCACTAAGTTTATTTTTATTCAACACATAGAACATTTTCTGGAAGGAACTGTATTTGACAGAGAAATAAGTCTCAGTCCCTGGCTTTGGGGAATTGAGTTAGTATTAAGAGTGTAGCGTGGAGTATAGGGCATGGATAGTCTACAGATAAATAATTAGAAAACCAACAGCGAAGATAGAAATTGACTTTATCCCCTACCACTCTTCTTGTTCATTCAATGGCCTCCTGGTTATTTCTCAAACACTTTCTGCCCCAGGACATTTGCACTTGCTATTTATTCTGCCAGGAAATGTCTTCCTAGAGAAGGTTCTCTCTCTCATTTTGTTCAGGCTTTGCCAAATGCTACCCTCTCACCAAGGCTTTTCCTAGCTACTGTGGCTAAATCCACACCGTTGGCCCATTGCCATCCCCTTCCTTCATGGTTGGTTATTAGTTGGTTTATTTTTTTAAAGAGTAATTATTGATTTTTAGAGAGAGAAGAAGGGAGAGGGAGAGACAGAAGGAAACATAGATGATGTCAGAGCTGCCTCCTGCATGCCCCCTTCCGGGGATTGAGCCCACAACCCAGGCATGTGCCCTTGACCAGGAATCAAACTGGCAACCTTTTCACTCACTCTCCCAGGAACCCTGGAGGCCGGTGGTCGGATTCAGACCTTTGAGAGGACCCGTGTCTTCCAGGATGGACTTCCCCAGCTCCCTCCGCCCCACGTTGTTTATGACCGGCCCCCTGGGTCTGAGCGATGTCCCTGATACGTCCTTCATGTGCAGCTGGAGAGATGCCCTGACCCTGCCACAGTCACTGCCCCAGAACTCCAAGGTGAGGAGGGCTGCAGAGCCCGGCAGCTCCAGGGTGGGTACCTTCTCTGGGACTTTCTAGCATTTATACCAGTTGGCAGGAGTATAGAGTGGCATGTCTGCCAAGACACAGGCTGAGCCGGAATCCCCTCCTTTGGGGTCCATGGGATGACCTGCCATCTACAGAGGGTTTACCGAGCAGGAGCTGCTGGCTTGCTCTTTCCTGCCTCTCCCCGACTCTCCTTCACCTATTTGCTCAACCAATACTCATTGAACAGCCCCTGCAATGTGCCACATGCCTCATTGGGCCCGGGGAAGCCAACATGAATAAGTCGGATGTTATCCCTGCCCCGGTGGAACTTCGGGTTGGATGGAGGAAGAATAGACAAGTGAGCAGTCGGAGGACAAAATCATTTTGAAGTGTGATAATAGCTTTGAACAAAACCAAAAATATGCTGAGGCAGCACAGTGGGGATGAGGCACGGAGAGGAGGGGAGACCTTCTGGGACAGGAAGGGCACCAACTCTTTCCCTGGAAGCTAAACCACCTGGCTGCTACTTGGAGACAGGCTGGCCAAGGCTTACTCCACGCAGAAGCAAGTGGGTTTGAAAGTTAAGGGACGGTGGGGGCCTGGGGAGGGTAGAGTGGGACTTCCTCTACGAGGAGGGGCTTAAGTCAGATAATAGCACGTGCTATCTGGTATCCTGTTGCCAGATAATAAGTATTATGTTAAAACCACTAGCCACCCTAACCAGCGTGGCTCAGCTAGTTGGGCATTGTCCCGTGCACCTAAAGGTTGCCGGTTTGATTCCCGGTCAAGGCTTGTCAATTCTTCCATCTCCTGTGTGTTTGAGCTGAGCCACCCCCAGCCCTGCAGTGGGAATGGGGTGGCCTGTGGGTGTCTGAACTAAGTCCATGCGATATCCTGAATGGAAATGAGAATCAGGTAGCATTCAGTCAGCCAGTAATGGTTCAGGGGGCTCCTTTGAGAGCCAGTGCAGCCTGAAGGTCAGAGGCCCAGACTGTAGTCAGGCTTTTGGGGCTCAAACCCAGCCCTTTTCCTTACTGGCTATTGTCTGGGACAAGTGACAGCCTCCCTGTGCCTCCATTTCTTCATCAGTAAAGTGATGATGATCATTGTACCAACTCAGCAGGCTCCTTGTGAAGATTGTGCTAATAAAAGACAAGTGCTGGCAACGGTGCCTGTCCCGGGAGTGCACTCACTGCTATATTGTTGTTATGGTCGCGTTTCCACAGAATGGGGCCCCACACTCGGCCCAGGGCCTGCTCTGGGAGCCAGACACCCCTGGACCCCTTCCCTTGCTGCCTCCTGGTCCAGGTAAGGATTTTGGTCCTTGGGGGTCCTCTCCCAAGCTGCTCCCCTGTCGCTTCTGTCCTCCGTTCCTCCCTCCTCCCTGGGCCTTCCCTCTCCCCGCTAATGCCCTCTACCCTTGGGTACCTCCAGTCACCTGGGACATGTGGCCCCACTTCTGGGCTCCTCCCAGTCCCCAGGACTGGTCCCTTCCCCAACCTTACTTTTCTCTCAGATCCCTGGGACCCTGGCCTGACTGCCCAAGACCTGCTTTTCCGGGGAGGTCCCAAGTTCCGGAGACAGCCCCAGGCTGTGCTCGACGTTACTGAACAGGTGAGTGGCCCCACAGCGGACAGTGCTGCGTGGCTGGAGCTGTGCTCAATGACCTGGTGTCCTCTCCTCCCACAGTTCAGCCGCTTCCTATGGGACCATGGTGACATAGCCTTTGCCTCCCTGGGGAAACTGATGCTGGAGAATTTCAAACTGGAGGGAGCACGGGTGAGTGACCCTGGTCAGCCAGGAGAGGTGCTCCCGTTTTACATCTCACGTCAGGGCGAGCCCTAGGGTGCAAGCTTGACAAGGCCTTTCCATGCAGAGCTACTCTAAGAAGAAGACAGTGGTCAGTGTGAAGAAGATACTCGAGGACCTCGGTGGACACCAGCCCTGGGGGCAAGTGGCTAGTGAGAAAGGATGGGGTGGGTAGACATAGCTGGTGGTGAGGATGTGGAAGGTACTAGACATGGATGGATCCAAATTTCCATCACAATTGCTCCCCACCCTGTGTAATCAGGAACCATGATACTCTTACAAAGCTCCCAATTCCACTAGCCTAAGGGGATTTGGGAATTTAAACTCATGGGCTGCAAGTTTGGCTGCATCCAAAGTTTTAAATAATGTTTGAAACGGGGCTCTGTTTCTTTATTTTCTCATCCACTTGCCTCTGCCTGGCTTAATTTCTAGGCAGCTCCCAAGTGCAGCAAGATGGCTTATGATTCCAAGGAAAGAGCCAGTGACTTTTCCTGAGGCACCGTTAGACGTCCCAGGAAGGGTTGCTGGTTGGCTTGGGTGTTGTGCCCCTCTGTGAGCCAATCCACGAAGGCTGGGGCGATGGAGTACTCGAGTGGCCAGGGCACGGGAATAGAGTGAGTGGGTTGGCTCCTATTAGGAAGAAATGCTAGGTAGATTAAAAATGTGTTTACTGCACCTGACCTCTCTGGGATGGTACCCAGTCCTCATCACCGCTACCGCCTGATCCTCCTGCCATCCTCTTGTCCGCAGGTGTCCCTGGGCTTACTTCAGCCACCGACAGCGCCGGTTCTCCATCCTCGGGGACCCGGTCCTGGGCAAGTCAGTGTCGAACCTCCTGGGAGAACTGCTCTATGAGGAGCTGGCGCTGCGGTGGGAGCAGCTGCTCCTAGACGACGCTTTCACTGGAGGCGCGCTGGCCTGGCTGCCCGGAAGGACACCCCGGCTCAGGCAGCTGGTCTACCCTGCAGGAGGTGCCTTGGACAAGCTGTGTATCCTTTCTCACTGGGCAGGATCCCAGCCAGCTCCCTCTGGCGGAGGAGGTGCTCTTGGCCTGGTCCAGGGGAAGGGCAAGGAGTTGGGGGCCCTGCAGTGAGTGACCCAAGCTCATAACACTTACCCTTAACAAGAGGCCCAGATTTCCAAGAGGTCCGTCTGACCCCAGGCGGCGACCCTCGGATCCTTGGGAACCCCGGCCACATTCAGCTGCGGGGACCTGTCCGGCAGGTGGTGACCTGCACTGTGCAGGGAGAATGTAAGACCCTTAGCTACTTCCCTCCCCGCTGACCTGCTGCCTGACCCTGACCCTCTCCATCCCTCCTCAGCT
>PVJN01021090.1:0-35065 GCA_004026805.1 Lasiurus borealis
GAAGAAGAAAAAGGTAAAAGCCAAAAAATTATGAACAACAAATACATATCTATCAACAAGTGAATCTAAAAATTAAGTGAATTAAAAATTTGATCAACAGAATAAACTGGTGAATATAATAGAATCAGGAGCACAGAAAGGGAGTGAACTCATAATTCTCAGGGGGAATGGGGTGAGGGGTGTACAGGGAGAGACTGGACAAAAATCATACACCTATGGATGAGATCAATGGGAGGGAGCTAAGGGCAGAGGGAGCGGTGGGAGCTGGGTGGAGGGGTGCTATGGAGGGGAAAAAAGAGAAACAAATGTAATAATCTGAATAATAAAGATTTAATTAAAAAAGAAAAATAAATAAATGAAAATGTTTCTCACTCTGTTCTCACTATAATGTTTTTAGCATAAAAAGGTATTTTGTACTGTTAACCAATAAAATATTCAGAAACATTTTTCTTAAAAAGATCAGGAAGGAATTACTTTGGTTGTAGTAATAATCGTAAGGAAATAAGATGAAACACTGATTATGTCAATAAATTCGGTTAGATGCAAAAGTCCAATTTGGGAAATTAGTTACTTAAACTTTATCAGTGACAATATATTATTTCATAAATTTTTTTCTAAAATATGTTTTTAAATATTTGAGTGTGGGATGATTCCAAAGACTAAATTATTTCTAGCAACCTATAGCTTCAACTTGTTAATGGATCTCAACTGGACATTACCCATCAGAAGTATGCCATCTTGTTATATGGGACAGACACGCAATCTTACATAATTACATAACTTAGCTCTGAATCTAATTAATCACATTCACTGAAATACACAGTTAACATTTTTTACCAAAATAGTTTATTTACCATTTTTCAAATCAATTTAAACATTATTTTTGTTATTATATGAAACAAGAAAAAAATTATTTCTAAGCAAAATTTAGTATGAAATACCTCACCTGAAGAGAATACATTCTCATACCCATCAAACAGCTTTACATTAATATTTTACTATATTTTATCTCTTATTTTTAAGGGGAAAAAAAGTTATATATAGTTAAAACTTCCTATATATCCCTCTACAATCTCATTTTATCTCTCCTATATTCTAAAATTGATGTTGCCCCTGTATATCCACCTTTACTACATATGTATTAATAAGATTATTGTTTTATGTACATAATTTGGATTATATTGTATCTTTTATTTTTTCAATTTTTATTGAAAATTATGTTTGAAATAACTGAATCATGGTTAACAAATGACAGACACTCAACTGTTTAGTGGTCAAATATATGTATGTCTGTAATTTACTGTGAAATTTATCAACTACCACCCATTTATTTAGGGTTCTGAAGGGTTTTACTCCCCTCCCCCTGGGCACTAGAACAGTAAAATGCTGAATGAGTAAAAAGTCATCAATAGTAGGTATTTTGTTCCTAGGAAAGATAATGAAAAACTAAATCATCATAAGCTACCCATTTTCTCCATACTCTTTGTAAACTCTTCCTATACTTCAATGTGATGACACTGCTCTAGAGAACTCTTGCACACAAATTGCAGCAACCAAGTGCAAGAATGTTCTCAAACTATATCTAATGTCATCAACAAGAGACAATGAATATACTCAGGTATAGGCAGACAATGGAACACAGTACTGCAATTAAAATTAAAATAAGTCCCACGGAGTTGAACAAAAGTTACTACAGAATATAGTATATGGTGTGATTCCACTAACAAAGTTCAAAGGGTTAATGAGTTGTCCTATTGTAATATTAAGCATCCATTTAATATTTTGGTATAAAAATGTGATGCGTATAAACTAACAATTAAGCTAACACCTAATATTTATAGTTTTACAACAAAATATTTTTAGTTTCACTATTATAGGACTATTGTCTAAAACACAGAAAATAACCAAATTTCTTTCATATAGATATTGTACCATACAACTTTGCACAACCAAAATGAACACCATGTGACAGAGCATCCATCACACAGATAATGAACTTTACATGACTTTACATCATGTAAGGTCATACTGGTTCCTGCTATCTTGAAGAACTTCAAATATATAGGGTAAAAGATAAGACAAGGATAGATCCAAGAAAACACAAATTTTATAAAAGAACTTATATAAGAAGTGGCTGTCTCTAAGCAGCAAGACTGAGAATAGGAAAGAAGAGAGGAGAAAAGCCACTTAGCTTTACAGGCTCTTCTATTAGATTTTAAACAATATACATATATCACTTCATAAATATACTAGAGGCTCAGTGCATGGATGTTGGGATCCTACAGCCTGGCCTGAGAGGATCAGGCCAAAACTGGCTCTCCAATATCCCCAAATGGGATCCCAGATTGCAAGAGGGTGCAGGCCAGGCCAAGAGACCCCACTAGTGCACAATTGGAGCCCAGAAGGGACCACAGGAGGGCTCCAGGGCATGTCCGGCCTGTCTTGCTCAGTCTCAATTGGCCGAATCCCATCAGCAAGCTAGTCTACCTGTTGCAATGTCTGCCCCTTGGTGGTCAGTTCGCATCATAGCAACTGGTCAAATGGTCAAATGAAAGGTGGGACACTTAGCATATTAGGCTTTTATTATATAGGATATTTACATTTATATTTTATTAATTTCAGAGAGGAAGGAAGAGGAGGAGAAAGAGAGAAACATCAATAATGAGAGAGTCATCAATCAGCTGCTTCCTGCATGCCCTACACTGGAGGTCAAGCCTAAAAAGCCTGGCATATACCTTGCCTGGGAATTGAACTATGACCTCCTGGCTCATAAATCAACATTCAACCAGGCTAACTTTTTAATGTAAAAATTATCAAATCAGCCGAAACCGGTTTGGCTCAGTGGGTAGAGCATTGGCCTGTGGACTGAAAGGTCCCAGGCTCGATTCCGGTTAAGGGCATGTATCTTGGTTGTGGGCACCTCCCCAGTAGGAGTCGAGCAGGAGGCAGCTGATCGATGTCTCTCTCTCATCAATGTTTCTGACTCTCTAACCCTCTCCCTTCCTCTTTGTAAAAAAATCAATAAAATATTTTTAAAAATTATTAAATCAGTCTTCATACAAACTCCAAGAAGCATTCATATTATTTATAGCTCCTTTTTTTCATGCTAGCAATCAAACTTAAGCTACAAAATAAGGAGTTAAGAGAGAGCTGATACCATAATGCACAACAATTAAATGAAAGGGAAATTCTGAATTCTTATAGGGAGAAGAGAATGAGAGTGAAAAGAAAAGTTTAGGGACAATTTTCTGATTATGAGGATGGCTTTAATTCAGATATTAATAACTGGAAGGAAGGAAATCAAAATGGTTCTATACAAAAATTTATACAAACAAAGCTTAGCTGCATAATTTCTTTCTGACAAGAAAGCAATGAGTGGGATGTCTACACATTTGTAGTATAGATCAACAATTATTTTTATTATAGTACACAAACCATGGAACAAGACACAAAGGTAGAGATGACACAAAATATTTTTCTCTTTAATTGGTTTTCCATACTAATGGGAGCAAAAGATTGCACCAATAGCCCAAAACTGCTCTAATCATTTAAGTTGTCTCAAGGTATTACTAATTTTTCCAAGCAAAAAAGCCAAATACTCTGGTAGAAATACAATTCATGAAAGCAATAATTATTTTCAGACCATTCAATGGATGGGACTCTTCTTCCCAATCCTACAAGAGTCTGTGAATACCTATGTCCCATTAGATGGAATGTAATATAAGGCCAATCTACAAATATGCAATCTGTGATATAGTTAAATGTCCAAGGAAACCTAAAAAATTTTATCCAAGTATCACATGGGGTGGAATATTACTCCCTCCCAGACTCAAACAATTACAAATAATAATAGTGTATTTCCCTGGAGAGAAGGTTTTCAAAAACTGTAAATGCTATTATAAATCAGGAAGGGATTTTTTCCCCCCTAGAAACTCAAAGATAAAGGAACAGAGAGAGACACCATACAACACCAAATAGAATTAAAAAACAACAAACTAACATTGACAGAGTGATTATTCACTGAGATGGAGAGCAGATCAATTACACTCGATAAACAAAAATAACTAGTTTCATTCTATATTGTGGTCAATATGCAGCAGGCTGGGGAGCAGGAGGCGAAAGCAGAATTACAGAAGAGGAAAGAAGGAAAGCCACAAAGTTGAAAGACACAGCCAGCATAAAATGGAATAGAGAAACAGATAACAGTTAGGGAGAAGAAGTTAAATAAATCCTAATATTGATGATAAACTACTGCAGTCACTTTTCTTACTTACTAGGGGCTGTGGGCTTCAGAATATAGGGCTGGGCAAAAGTAGGTCTTCAGTTACTCATATGGAAAAATAAATAACACAAGAATAAACTCTTATGCAAATTCAAAGTTATAAACCTACTTTTGCCCACTCCTGTACTGTTGCTTTAAACTTCAAATATTACAATTCTAAATAACCAATTAATTGCTCTTCCTAAACCTGTAAATTCTTTTTCTGAAAGTATGGCCTGTATAAAAATCATCTAGGATACTTACTAAAAAAGCAGATTGATAAACCAAATTCTAGGCCTCATGAATCAAAATGTCTTGAGTTGAAGCCAGCTGATTGTTACACCAAAGATTGAAAATACCACTTTAAAATGTTTAATACCAGGTAGGTGTTTTTACTTTGAACGGTTGCAATGTGCAGACACCAAACAGAGATTAAGCTGAGGGTCACATGCCTTTTAAAGTTTGCCATCCTTAAATTTAGGCATCATATTAAACAGCATTTGCCCTCCTAAAATTAAAGCAGAAACAAACCTGTCTTTGTATCTAGAAGTTCAAAGTAAATTCCCAACTTGTTATATTTTCACCTCCCCTAGGCCCAATTTAAATAAGCAATGTCACAAAACAATGTTCCAACTATGAAAAAATTCTAATAGTGACAAAAAAGTTTGCAGAAATTAAACAAATATACCATTTCTCTGAAAAAGAAAACTAGTTTGAACACATTTTCAAAATTATTGGTTAATTTATTTGGTTGCTTATCACCAAGTAATTTAATTAAGACTTTATTTAGTCTTAAGGAACTACAGACCATTTCAAACAAAGCATTACTTGTTGGCGTGGACTAGCGTGAGCAGCTCTGGGTTAGCACAGCACAACCTTGAGCAAGTCACAGGACCTCTTTGGGCCTGCTTCTTCAGTTATAAAAGTGACGCAGTTGGGCGATCTCCTGCCTTTTTTAGTGCTAAAATTGTGTAAATCAGTAATTCTAAGTTTAATTCTGATGACTTAGTTTAAACTTATATTCAACCTTATGAAAGGAAATAGTGGGTAGGGGACTACCTAATAAGTTTTAAGAGCCTGTCCTTGCATTTATGCTTTCTTTTTCCTCCCTTCTCCTTGAAGCTTCATCTCAGCCTTCTTTACATAATGAGAAACTCAAATAAATGAAGAGTGTCTATCTTCCTTAAGTTGCACCAGCATCTTAATTTTAAGAAACTAAATTCTTCTACTGCTCTTTAATAAATAAAATCTTAATTATTTGCTTATTTGTGTGCCCCTTTATTTTTCTCTTATGGATCACTGGTTTTTAAAAAGGAAAAAAAATTTAAGACAAAAAAGTTTCGTTACATTTTTCACACAAATAAGACAAGATGTAAATAAAGCCTTGGCAATATGCAAACAAAGATGACAGCAAATGGCTAAGAGTAAAATGTCTGCAGTGCCTTTCTTATAGGACCACAAAATTAATCTGTTAATATCAACAATATTTTTAAAAGATTAAGAAGTAATAACTGACTGCCTTTCTATCTTCCCTTTCATCTGACAGGCCTTCAAGCACTTAGAAAATTCATAATAGCAAATTCCCAAAGAGCTAGCTAAATATAATCACAGTGGAAAATAATAAGACTTGTCAAGTTTTATATCCAAGAACTTCATTTATAATCACTGCATATTCTAATTTTTACTTTGAAGTTTTAGTTACACAAATAACTTTAATAACTAAAATACTACTATATCCAGCTTCTCAGAGTACCTAGAACTTCAAAGCATACCAGAATATACACTTGCCAAAAATTCGTAATTTCAATAATGATAAATACTTCAGGAAAAGACTGAACAATCTTTTCTTTTGTGAAGGATATTAATTTTTGTGTATTTTCATATTTATATTTTTTCCATTGAGAAGTATTTATATTTTCTTTTTACCATCACTTGTACCCCATTCTGTCCTCCACCTTTACCTCTCCCTTCCTCTCCTCCCCAAACAGTTATCCCTGTCATTGAGTTCTTTCTATCTCTCGCTTAAAAAAAAAAAAAAATCCAAAACAAGCAAATTTTAAAACTGGAGGAAGTCCAATACTTTTTACACAAATTGAAATGCTATGTTTTCTTAGAAGCTAGTTAGGCTTTTAAGGATGTTACTCCAAACAAGTTTCCAGTATGAATTTAAAAACTATTATTTTTTTTCTAATAGTAAATGAATCATTCTAGTCTTTGTTCCTTTTTATTTGAGTAACTTTTACTTATTAACTAAATGCTCATTCAATTTTGTTTTCAAAATTAAATGTTTTAGTATCATTTCATTAATTTAAGAACAAGAAAAGGATAGAACAGTCAAGGAGCAATATCTATAACAGTTGTCCCAAAACTTTCCCTTAACTAAATGCCAAAACAAAACCACTGTTTTTGATTTTTTTTTCTTAACACCCATATAACACATAAGTACAGTTTCTTGAATTGTAATTTCTTGCTACCCTCAAAATACAATTAAATTTTTTAAAAATATGACCTAGTTTGCTTTCTGATATAAAAAAAAGAAAAATCTCCTTTATTCTCAAGTCATACAAGGGAGAGAGGGAAATCACAGAAAATATAAAGAAAACTTTACCAAAAAGCCCTATAACTTTCCAGAACTTGAATGCTTTGTTTCCCCCTAGTAGTTAAGTGTAATCAGGCATGTGACTGACTGACTACATTTTTTCAGAGTCAAAGAACACACTCAGCCATGTTCTTCGACAGGTAAGAACCACCCTCTAGTTACCAGCTCAGGAAACAGCCAGAAGCAAACACCCAAAAATATAATGTTACCTTCAAATATTCTCATTATCTTTAGATACTGTCCTTTGGGCTTGAAAATAAAAAGAAATCCGGCAAGTTTTATGCTGTTAAAATGGCTCCTGTAGATTGGGGAAGTGGTGTCTGTGCTTCAGCTTATGAGTCATACATGAAACTAAGTGTTTCTAAGGGAGGCACGCCCATGTTGCTGTGGACCCAATTATTCTGCTAGGTCAAACATGCAAATCTACAGGTAAAAATAGGGGAGTGGTATAAAAAAAAAGAGCAAGGTAGAGCAAAGGAGCAAGATCTACCTTGATTAAACCATTACTCAGCTCATGCTAATCACCATAATTTAAAATTTACAATAAATGCAACCAGAATCTACAAAAAGGCAAAGTTAAAATCATCATGTTGTTTTAAAAAAGAAAATATCAATTTTAAAAGTAATTGTAATATATCAAGTAAAAAAATTATGAAAGAAAAAAAATGGGAGGAAATGAAAGGGAGATAGCAAACTATCTGGCTTTTAATGTAACAATGAACTGGTGAGTCTAACCTGGCTACTCATTAACCCTTATATAAAAGGGGTATATTACTATGTAATCTGAAAAAGCTAGCAAACTGCAATATCAGATGTAGCTTTATAAGTTCACTAAACAGATAATATTCACTAGAAAATTCAAAGGTCAGTGAAAAAATAAGTGGGACTTAATTTGGCTTATAGTTTAAAAAAATAACATTGCAGGGTTAGAAAAGAATTGAAGTTCAATAGAACAAAATTATTTTAACTTGCCAACTTGATAAAACCCTATTTTAAATAAATTACCAATACAATCATGGTTCATAACTCTACTACTTCCAAGAGATAGCCAAAGTTTTCTTTACCTTTCAAACAAAATTCTCCACAAATAAAAGCATACCATGTGCCAAGCATCCTGCTGTACCACATATGTCTAGCTTGAGGGTACCAGCAAAAGATGTGGCTAGTGAAGTTTTGCTCTCCAAGCCACCATACATCTGACAACGTGCCCAAGCTGAAACATTACTAACGTTATTTACCCTGTGCCCTGGGTAAACATTTACTAATTTATCATAAGAGCTTAAATTGATCAAAATAGCTTGAAAGCTACTGTTTTCCAAAAGTGCTTTAAATGACCAAGTCCAAGTCACTAGCAAGCCTTCACCCTACTATTTTACAAAAAGTACATGAGATTTGGCAAGGTGCTCTCCCCTTTAGTTAATTAGTTGGAAGTGATTATTCTGCTTTAATAGAGGCACAGCTGAGAGGAAAAGCTATCACTGACTTAGGAACTTTATAAACTGCTATGAAAAATGACAATGAACCATCTTGCTGACTATTAAGTACCGATTTATTCCATTCTGAACACTGCTTGATTTGCTTATCTTTTTATTAAATTAATCCTCATAAATAATTTATTAACAAAGTTATGCTAGAAAGAAAAAGAATCATTTTTCTTACTGTCAAATGTCATATTTAGTTTAATTTTATCTCATTTATCCAGAATAACTACTCAGTATCCAAACACCAAGAAAAGGGTCACCTGAGTAATTATAAGAAATGTTCATTGGAAAACCCAAGTCATTTCCCAGAGCTGAAACTTAACTTACACAATATCCATATAAGCCTAGTAATTTGATTATCATTTTGTTAACTAGAAATTATAAGGAGTGAAGAAGGAATAGAGAATAGGTGATGTCAAAACAAACAAGTGGCAAAGATGATAATGAGAATAAAATTTAAAAAACCTGTCCTATCTAATAAAAGAGTAATATGCAAGTTAACCACCACTCTACTATACCACAAGCCACGCCCACAGGCAAATAGGAGGAAGTATGAAAATTAACCTAACCAAGATGGTTGTGGCCACAGAGTGAGCAGGTGGCTTAGGTTTCCCCAGCAATGAAGGGAGCCAAGCTTTTCACACACCCTGGCTGGCCCAGGCCTCCACTCAAGGCTACAAAGTTTCAATTAGAGAAGATAAATAAATCCCAGATACCAGGGTCTTCCTTGGGTTGCCAGGGGGCATGTCCAGCCTGCAAACCACCACACCTCACCCAGGCTACCCCAGGCCCCAAGGGAACTGCCACCCTGATCAGGGCACCCCTCAGGGCAAATCAGCTGGCCTCTACCTATACACCAGGCCACTATGCTATCTAACACAAGAGTAATATGCAAATTGACCCTCACTCCAATACACAAGATGGCTGCTACAAGATGGCCAGCAAAGGAGGACAGTTGGGAGGGACCAGGTCTGCAAGGGAGGGCAGTTGGGGCCATCAAGCCTGAAAGGAAGGGAAGTTAGGGGTGACCAGGCCAGCAGAGGAGGGAAGTTGGGGGCAACCAGGCCTGCAGGGAAGGGCAGCTGGAGGCGGGGGGGGGGTACCAGGCCTGCAGAGGAGAGCAGTTGGGGAAGACCAGATCTGCAAGGGAGGGCAGGTAGGGGTGACAAGGCCTGTAAGGGAGGGCAGTTAGGGGCAAACAGACTGGCAGGGGAGCAGTTAGGCATCAATCAGGCTGGCAGGGGAGTTGTTAAGGGGTGATCAGGCTGGCAGGCAAAGATAGGGGCAATCAGAAATGTAGTTGTGCGCCAGCAGTCCGGGATTGGGATGTCCAACTGCGTTTAGCCCTGATCCTACCGGGGTCCAAGACTGGAGAGGGAGTAGGCTGGGCTGATGGACATACCCCCACAAATTTCGTGCACTGGGTATCTAGTAAAATGATAAATAAATATGATGTAAAAAGTACTGAGATTTCAACCTAGCCTATAAGGTCAATACATTCTACATTCTCCCTAAGTATATCACCATATAGCTAAGTGCCTCAAAGTCAGCATAAATTATGATAAAGGTTTTTAAAGGACAAAGTGAGCAGAGAATCCAAGATGGCAGCATAGGTAAACACCTACACTGCTGCCTCACACAATTTCAAAACTACAACTAAAAGACAGAATGGACATTATCCAGAACCACAGGAACGATGGCAGAGTGGAAATTCTACAACTAGAAGGAAAGAGAGGGCCTCACAGAGACCCAAAGGAGCTGCAAAAAGCTGAGGTACGGAGACAGGTGCATGGAGAGAGGTGGTGCCAGAGTACCTGGCTGGCTTTCTCTGGCAGGAGAGAGACGGAGACTCTCAACAGCATTGGACCCCTTATCCTACTACACTAAACCCCAGATCCAGCCAAAACTCATACAGGGGCAGTTCGGACTGTGAAAAGGGAGAAGTGCACGAAAATTTAGGGGAGTTGCAAATGATCAGAAGTCTGGTGGCATGCATGGCACTGCACACAGAGGACCAACTGCTGATTGTGTGCTGGCTTTCACGAGTGGGGGGGAGACAAACCCTCCCAACTGTGTTAATTCTAACTCTACTAAACCCTGGTTTCAGGAGAAACCCTGGGGACCCAGACTCATATGGTCCCAGAGTGCAGGGGAGTCAGAGGGGCAGCAGTGTAGAGACACTGTGAAGGTTCATGCGCGCACAGGGACCACTCCAGTGATTACCCAGTCACGTGAGACTCAGGGGCTGTGGAAGTGGGGACGACTGGAAGGAAAGGTGGTCCATTAAGCCCTGACACTCCACCCATACCTACCTAAACAGAGAAGCTTCTGCGGTTTTGAAAGCCTGGTATCATAAGGCTGAATCCAACACAGAAGTTCTCCCGACATAGCGAAAATGCCGAGACAAGGGAAGGGATCACAAACAAAAGAAATGGAGGAAAACAAATGACTGGATATACAGTTCAAAACCACGGTTATAAGGTTTTTCAAGAATATCCTAGAAAAGTTGGATAAAGTTAGTGAGACCCAAAAGGAGATGAAAAAGAACCTACTAGAAATGGAAAAGGATGAACTAGAAATTAAACATACACTGACTGAAATAAAAAATATTATACAGAGACCTAACAGCAGACTAGAGGAAGGCAAGAATCAAGTCAAAAATTTAAAATATAAAGAATCAGAAAACACTCAACTGGAAGAGCAAGAAGGAAAAAGAATCCAAAAATGTGAAGATAATGTAAGGAGCCTCTGGGACAGCTTCAAGCATACAAACATCAGAATTCTGGGAGTGCCTGAAGAAGGAAGATAGCAAGATACTGAAAACCTATTTAAAGAAATAATGACCAAAAACTTTCCACATCTGGTAAAAGAAATAGACTTTCAAGTCCAGGAAGCACCAGAACCCATTATAAAAGGAATCCAAAGAGGACTACACCAAGACACATCATCATTAAAATACCAAGAGCAAAAGACAAAGAGAGAATATTAAAAGCAGCAAGAGAAAAACATTTAATTACCTACAAGGGAGCACCCATACAACTGTCAGCTGATTTCTTAACAGAAACGATGCAGGGCAGATGGGAGTGGCAAGAAATATTCAACGTGATGAATAGTAAGAACCTACAACCAAGAATACCCTATCTAGCAAAGCTGTCATTCAAAATTGAAGGGCAGATAAAGAGCTTCACAGGTAAGAAAAAGCTAAAGGAGTTCATCAACTCCAAACCAGTATTATATGAAATGCTGAAAGCTACTCTGTAAGAATAGGAAAAAGTAAAAGATAAAAGATAAAAAATTATGAACAACAAATACATATCTATCAACAAGTGAACCTAAAAATTAAGGGAATTAAACATTTGATCAACAGAATAAACTGGTCAATATAATAGAATCAGGAGAACAGAAAGGGAGTAGACTGATAATTCTCAGGGGGAATGGGTTGAGGGGTGTACAGAGAGAGACTGGACAAAAATCATACACCTATGGATGAGGTCAACGGGAGGGAGGTAATGGTAGAGGGAGGTGTGGGAGTCGGGTAGAGGGGAGCTATCGAGGGGGAAAAAGAGAAACAAATGTAATAATCTAAGTAATAAAGATTTAATTTAAAAAAAAAATTATAAGCAACAGACCCTACCAAAATACAAAGGACTGTTAAAAAATACTATGAACAACTATATTCCAACAAACTGGACAACTTGGAGGAAATGCACATATTCCTACAAAAATATAACCTTCCAAAACCAATCAGAAAGAATCTAAACATCTCAATAGGCCAATAACTATGAAAGAAATTGAAGCAGTCATCAAAAAGCTCCCAGCAAATAAAAGCCCGGGACCAGATGGCTTCACAGGAGAGTTTTACCAAACATTCAAGGAAGAATTAAAACCTATCCTCCCCAAACTATTCCAAAAAATTCAAGAAGAAGGAACACTTCCAAGCTCCTTCCATGAAGCCAGCATCACCCTAATACTAAAACCAGATAAAGACAACACAATGAAAAAGAATTACAGGCCAATATCCCTCATGAACATAGATGCCAAAATCCTCAACAAAATTCTAGCAAATTGGATCCAGCAGTACATCAGAAAGATCATACACCATGACCAAGTAGGATTTATCCCAGGAATGCAAGGATGGTACAATATCTGCAAATCAATTAATGTGATACATCGCATAAACAAATTGAGAGATAAAAATTACATAGTCATATCAGTTGATGCAGAAAAAGCATTTGACAAAATCCAACACCCTTTCTTGATAAAAACTCTCAACAAGGTGGGAATAGAAGGCTCATACCTCAACATAATAAAAGCCATATATGATAAACCCATAACTAACATCATACTCAATGGGCGAAAATTAAAACCATTTCCCCTAAGAAATGTCCACTCTCACCACTCCTGTTCGACATTGGCTGAAAGTATTATAATTTAGTTTGCAATTAGACAAGAAGAAGAAATAAAAGGCATCCAAATTGAAAAAGAAGTAAAGCTGTCCTTATTTGCAGATGACATTATATTGTACATGAAAAAAACCAAAAACTCCATCAAAAAACTAACAGACTTAATAAATGAATTCGGCAATGTAGCAGGATACAAAATTAACGCCAAGAAATCTATGGCATTTCTATACACCAATAGTGAACCTACAGAAATAGAGATTAAAAAGGCAATCTTATTTAGCATCAAACAAAAACATTAAGATATGTAGGAATAAATTTAACTTAGGACGTAAAAGATCTATACGTGGAAAACTACAAGACACTGAAAAAAGAGAGAAGAAGATATAAACAGATGAAAGAGAATACCATGCTCATGGATTGGGAGAATCATCATCATTAAAATGTCCATACTACCCAAAGCAATTTATAGATTCAATGCACAACCCATTAAAATACCAACAGCATATTTCACAGACCAAAAGAACTCTCCAAAGATTCATCTGGAACAAAAAAAGACCCCGAATAGCCACAGCAATCCTGAGAAAGAAGAATAAAGTAGGTGGGGTCTCAATACCAGATTTCAAGCTGTATTACAAAGCCACTGTTCTCAAAACAGCCTGGTACTAGCACAAGAACAGACATATGGACCAATGGAATAGAATAGAGAATCCAGATATTGACCCAAACCACTATGCTCAATTAATATTTGACAAAAGAGGCATGGACATACAATGAACTTAAGACAGTCTCTTCAATAAATGGTGTTGGGAAAATTGGACAGATATATGCAAAAAAATGAAACTAGACCACCAACCTGTACATACACAAAAATAAACTCAAATTGGATATAAGACAGGAAACCATAAAAATACTAGAGGAATCCACAGGCAGCAAAATCTCAGACATATGCTGAAGGAACTTCTTCACTGATACTGCTCCTAGGGCAATGGAAGCTAAAGAGAAAATAAACAAATGGGACTACATCAAAATAAAAAGCTTTTGCACAGCAAAAGAAACCATCAACAAAACAACAAGAAAGACCACTGTATAGGAGAACATATTTGCAAATGTTATCACTGATAAAGGTTTCATCTCCAACATCTACAGGCAACTTATACAACGTAATAAAAAGAAGATAAATGATCCAATTAAAAAATGGGCAACGGACCTAAATAGAATCTTTTCAAAAGAAGACAGGACAGCCAAGAGACACATGAAAAAAATGCTCAAAGTTACTTATTATCTGAGAGATGCAAATCAAAATGACAATGCAATACCATCTCACACCTATCAGAATGGCTATCATCAACAAATCAAAAAACTACAAATGTTGATGAGGATGCGGAGAAAGAGGACCCCTCATGCACTGCTGGTGGGAATGCGGACTGGTACAGCCACTGTGGAGAACAGTATGGAGTTTCGTCAAAAAACTATAAATGGAACTCCCATTTGACCTAGTAATCCCCTTCCTAGGAATATATCCTAAGAAACTAGAAACACCAATCAGAAAGGACATATGCACCCCTATGTTCATAGCAGCACAATTTACAATAGCTAAGATTTGGAAACAGCCAAGGTGCCCATCAGCAGATGACTGGATCAGAAAATTATGGTACATCTACACAATGGAATACTATGCTGCTACAAAAAAAGAAGGAATTCTTACCATTTGCATCAACCTGGATGGAACTGCAGAGCATTATGCTATGTGAAATAAGCCAGTCAATGAAAGAAAAATACCACACAATCTCACTCATTTATGGATAATAAATAACATTATAAACTAATGAACAAAAAGATTCAGAGGCAGCCGAGACTGGTTTGGCTCAGTTGATAGAGCGTCAGCTTGTGGACTGAAAGGTCCCAGGTTCGATTCCGGTTGGGGACATGTACCTTGCTTGTGGGCACATCTCCACTGTGGGGCATGCAGGAGGCGGCTGATTGATGTCTCTCTCTCATCGATGTTTCTGACTTTCTATCTCTTTCCCTTCCTCTCTGTAAAAAATCAATAAAATATATTTTAAAAAAAAGATACAGAGGCAGTAAAGCATCAAACAGACTGTCAAATTACAGTGGGAAGGTTAGGGAGAGGTGTGGTAGATAAGAGATTAACTGAAGACATGACAGGTTTGGCTCAGTGGATAGAGTGTCGGCCTGCAGACTGAAAGGTCCCAGGTTCAATTCTGGTTGGGGGCATGTACCTTGCTTGTGGGCACAACTACGGTAGGGGACATGCAGGAGGCGGCTGATATGTTTTTAAAAAATGTCTCCTCATCAAAATTTTATATTGTTTATTGAAAATTACCACATATTCAGGGTAACTTGGAATTATAAAATCCTCCAAAATTCAATTACACTTTACTAATAAAAAATACAAACAAAAACACAACCATACCCACAAAATCTAAAACTAATATTCTAGAAGTCTTTTTTATCTTATAGCAGTAAGATATTTAAGCAAATGGTCTTTCTCAATACAACTCCAAAAAAGTTCATCTTAGATACATCAAAACTCTATGGTCTTAAAAGAAAGACATCTTTTGCTATTACTAAAATTTAAGACAATATAAGCTTCTTATTTTAAACTAGCCTGATTTATCTCTGGCCAGGGAGCTCAATTGGTTAGGACATCAACCCAGATGACAAGATTGTGGGTTTGATAGCCAGCCAGGACACATACAAGAATCAACCAATGAATGCATAAGTAAGTACTGTAGAACAACAAATTTATGTTTCTCTCTCTCCTTTCCCTTCTCTCTCTAAAAATCAATTGGGGAGGGCTGGGGGGAACATTATCTGGACTTGTGTTGTGAAATCTTTCCGAAAGAGAAAAAAAATAAAAATAAACTAGCCTGATTTAGACTATGTCTATATTTATTTGCTATTTATTATTTATCTATAAAACAATTAAAACCCCTACTTATAAGGAGATTAAGAAAAAGCTTAGTGTTGCCGTTTTAATTATTTTAAATGGATGCACTCAATGTTAATTTGTAAATTGCACTGATAATTTACTTAGTTTGGCTTTTTGCTTTAGGACTGAACCACAGAATACTTGGCCTTAAAGACCAAAACCCACCAATATGAAAAAAAATACTTTGCTATTAGTATTTTTGCTCTCTAATAAAAAGAACCAAATATAAACAGAATAATGGGTTTTAGGATGTTAAAGAAACAAAAAATTCAATTTCTTTTAATTGCACTGTTGAGCAAAACAGAAATGAAGAAAGTAACATTAGCAACTAGCCACACAGTCCAATGGTTAAAAGTCCAATTGGCTTTAGACTGGGTGCTCTAGGTTTGAGTCCCAAGTTCACTGTTAATCAGTTGTACAACATATAACTCTAAGTCTTTTTTAACTTATAATGATAATACCTATTTCACACCAAAAGAAATCACTTAAGTTGCTTATTATAGTGTGAATATAATGTATTCTCAACTACTTATCAAAAAAGGGGAGATAAATAAACATACTGGTAGTATATCCACACTCAACAATAAAATGGGATGAAATGATAAACACAACTTGGATAACTCTCAAAAGCATTATGCTGAGTGAAAGAGGCCAATGTCAAAAGGTTACATACTATATTAGTCCATTGTATGACATTCTTAAAGAGATAAAACTGTAATGATGGAGATGATCAGTGGCTACAGAAAGGATGTGACTATAAAAGGAGACTACCAGGGACTTTTGAGGAATGGTGGAATTATTCTATATCCTGATTATGGTGGTGACTACACAAATTTATCTGTGTTGAAATTCACAGAACTTTATTAACCGCTCCCCCCTCTTCAAAAAGGTCAATTTTCATGATCACTTTAAAAACAAAACAATTCTAAAAAATGTCAATATTCCAAAAATCCATTACTCCAGTCCATAATCACTAGGAAAATAGACAAAATCATATTAAGGATCATTCAACAAAATACCAGACAACTACTCTTCAGTGTCAAGGTAAAAAAAGACAAGAAACCACCACAGATTTTGAGAGAATAGGGAAACAAGACAACGAAATGCAATGCAGATATAGCCTGGATGGATCTTGTAACAGAAAAGAGACATTAATAAAAAACAAAACAAACAAAACTATGAAAATCCTAATAAAGTTAATAGTATTGTACCAATGTTAATTTCTTAGTTTCATTCATTGTACTGTGATCGATGTAAGATGTTAACATTAGTGGAAGCTGGATGAAGAATATACAGGATTTTCTATAGTATGTATCCAATTCTTCTTTAAGTCTAAAACCATTTTGAAATAAATGTTTAAAATTTTAAGTGCTTGAATCTTTAAGAAAAAATAAAGTTTGCAGTAATTCATAAAGCAAAAATATGTTTTTTTCTCTTTCAAAGAACAAATCAATGCCATCCTGCATATTTTCATTACCTCGAGTATAAGCCTGATTAGCTAGTATAGATTTACACCTACACCAAGATCAAATATATAATCTGAAAGGGATAAAACAGGCTCTACAATAAATTACATGACTTATTAGCCATACTTGTTCCAATATATACGTTATGACTTTTAAAATCCTATCAATATTTGATTTCTCAAAGCAATTAGCAGATAGCTGCTACTTGTGCTAAGTTTGGCGGTAGCCAGATAAAGGCAAGCTGTGAACCAAAGCCTGCCAGATTTATGGAGTCTCAGATATGGTATCCACTTGCCAAATCTGTCAGGGGAGAGCTCAGAAAAGGAACAATGGCCACTGCCAGCATTTCTGTCTGGGAGAAAGGCTCACTGTTGCCCTGATATTAGACAATTCCACATGTCTCTTGTGCCTTTCAAGATGCTGTCCCAGCGCTGGAGATCAGGGAGTGAGTTCAGTTAGTTCATGTTCAGGCTCTTTAAGAGGAACTGCCTTGGACTCCCACAGCCTTTCCTCTCCCTCAGCCTAAATCCCCACTTGGTTTTTACAACCAGAAATTATGGGGACTTCTCTTACTAGCACTGGGACTCTGAGTTGGGGGGGCCTAGTGTGGGGCCAGGACTTCTCACTCCATAGTAGAGGGAGACTTCTGCAGTTGAGATATCCCTCCCAATTTTTAAGTACTGAATAAGAGTGTGAGACCAGCCCATTCCACATCTTTACTCTTCTACCAGTGTCGATGTGACTACTTCTTTAATTCCCTAGTTGTAAGACTTCCATCTAGCTAGCTTTCAAGCAGTTCTGAATGATGATTGTTCTGTAGTTTTGTTGTAATTTTGGGGTAATTGTGGGAGGATTCCAGTACCATATTTACCTACACTATCATTTTGATCGGATCTGGTGGGACAAGTTTTAATTGAAGAACCTTGGCCATTTGTGGTATAGTGGTATCAACACCAGGTCTTCCTGGGAATAGTCCCTTGGCTCCTGAAAGTGTTCTGGTATTCAAGTTCAGGTTATGTCCTGATCCCTAAACAGGACAGGACCATTTTGAGTTGGTTCTGTGGTTACATAGGTACAAATGGAATTACTGGATCAGATGATAATTCCATCTCTAGAACTGACATACTGTTTTTCATAGTAGCTTTGCCATTTACATTTCCATGAACAGTACACATAAGGGCCCCAATTTCTCCACATCCCTGCCAACACTTTCTATTTTTAGTTATTTAATAGTAGCCATCCTAATGAGAATGAGGTGGTGGATTTGCTTTTACACAAATTTTATGTGCTTTCTTTTTCCCACAAACATGTGGTAAAAAGAGCCCTCTTAAAATATACTCTATAAACTAACAAAAGACATTTGATAAGGTATTGAAAATGGAAAAAGAATAAAGTCTTTCAAAGAGTATTTTAAAGGACAATAAAATTGCAATTAGTGTGAAATGGCAAAAAGAAAAATAAGCAAGGGAGAACAAATAAAGGACAGACATTTCCACTCAAACCTTAAATTTCCTGATGCCAACTGCCTACTTAAGAGTTTTGAGTTACTTAAGCTTATGTTCTTTCTGCCTTACATCAGATTATTTTCCCTTGGTCCTGCCTCCATCTGTGTGCTGGGACTTTGACCATGGTCAATGCCTTCCCATCATACTCTTCCTTTCTATTTAAGCTTTGCAACTGGGTCAATGCCTGCCTATTCAGTGGGTGATTGATTGGGCAGGGTACCATCCTTCCCAGTTAATAGGGTCATCTGTGTATCTCGATATAAGAAAGTATCAGTGGTAAACATTGATGTTTGGAAAGCTGGAGTAAAACTAGTTCCAATACGACCTTGAAAGTTTGAATTAATTAAATCCTGAAACAGATAAAAAGCTTCACACAAGCAAAATATCAACACATCCTAAATAAGAAATGTATCCTGGTCATGGTATATTGAATCCAAAAGAAACTTCAACACAACTAAAAGATCAAACTACAATAAAGACTTAAGACTAACTAGAAGGACTCTGGATCTAGAAGTCATTAGCTAAGTACTTTTCCAGAGAGCTAAAATAAAGTAAAATAAAACAAAACAAAACCTTTTAAATCAAAGCTATTTATTTAGTAATAGTTTGTATTTAAATTATTTTTTAAAATAATTAAAAATTGCACATATGCATTCAATACATAAAAAAAACTTATGAGATAGTTGTTACTACTTTGTCAAAATTCAAGTCATGTACGCTGCAATTACTTTTCAAAGAACAAAAGTTTTTATATTTCTATTTGTGAAAATGAATCCAAGTGTGAAAAGTAAAGGGAATGCTAAGCACCATTAATCCTAAATCATCATTCTATCACAAAAGGCAGTGACTGTGTGATAACAACGTTTCTTAGGTATAGGCTAAATATTAGACTAAAATTTCTTTCTAAGTTCAAGGGCATTTATAGATTTTTTGTTGTTGTTAATTCTTACTCTAGGATATTTTTTCCATTGCTTTTTAGAGAAAGTGGAAAGGAGGGTGGGGGAACAGAAGCAAAGGAAACATTAATATAAAAGAGACATAGCGACTGGCTGGCTCCTGCACACAGTGAGAATCAAACCTGCAACCCAGGTACATGCCCTTGACCAGGAATCAAACCCACAACTTAGTAGTGCTTGGACCAATGTGCTAACCATAAGTAACACCACTGCTAGGGCTACAGTTTAAAAACAATATAATGAAACCATTAAAGAAGGTTAGAAAAAAATATATAACTCTAAATTTATTGGCTCCTAGTTGTAGTATTCAGGAAAAAAGCAAATAAACCATGAAGTATTTTGAAAGTTATTTTTCTTAAACAATACCTAAATAATACTGTTTTTTATGTGGTAAAGCTTATGGGGCCTACCTAAACATTTGCATTTTTATAATTTGTAGTCTACTTAGCTTAAAATTACACAGTATACATCAACTGTAGGATATAAGATATAAATGTAGCAAAAAATAATTTAGAAAAACCACCCACAATCACATACATTAACTTGGAAAAGGATAAGCCAAACATTCAAAGTATATTATCATGTTTGTCATGCTGTACTTTTGAGAAAAACTCAGAGAAATATTTAAATATTTAAAATCATTAACATTATGGAGGTAAAAGACCTGTATTCGAAAAACTACAGGAAACTGAAAAAAGAGATAGAGGAAGACATAAACAAATGTAAGAATATGACATGTTCATGGATTGGGAGAATCAATGTCATTAAAATGTCCAAACTACCTAAAGCAAGCTAAAGATTCAATGCAATCCCCATGAAAATACCAACAGCATATTTCACAGACCTACAACAAACTCTCCAAAAATTCATATGGAATAAAAAAAGACCCTCAATAGCCACAGCAATCCTGAGAAAAAAGAATAAAGTTGGAGGAGTCACAATACCAGATATCACAGTGGCTATATTACAAAGCCACTGTTCTCAAAACTTCCTCGTACTGGCCCAAGAACAGACATATAGATTAACAGAACAGAACAGAGAACCCAGAAATTGATCCGAGCCATTATGCTCAATTAATATTTGACTAAGAAAGCAAGAATATACAATGGAGTCAAGTTAGTCTCTTCAATAAATGGTGCTGGGAAAACTGGGAAAATTGGGAAAAATAATGAAACTAGACCAACTTACATCACACACAAAAATAAACTCAAAATGGATAAAAGACTTAAACATAAGATGGGAAACAATAAAAATCTTAGAAGATTCCATAGGCATTAAAATATCAGACATATGTTGTAGTAATATCTTTACCTAGGCTCCTAGGACAGTGGTCGGCAAACTGCGGCTAATGAGTTTGCCGACCACTGGGATAAGGGTTTAATCACAAGGAACAACCACAGCCTGTAATTATTGGAATCGGGAGTCTACCTAGGACATTGGAAACTAAGAAAATATACAAATGGGACTACATCAAAATAAAAAGCTGCACAGCAAAAGAAGCCATCAATAAAACAACAAGAGAGCCCACCTCATGGAAGAATATATTTGCCAATGTTATATCCAATAAGGGCCTAATCTTCAAAATTTATAGGAAACTCATACAACTTAATAAAAGGAAGATAAACAATCTAATCAAAAAATGGGCAAAGGGCCTAAATAGACACTTTTCAAAAGAGGACATATAGAAGGCCAAGAGACATATGAAAAATACTCCAAGTCACTAATCATCTGAGAGATGCAAATCAAAACAACAATGAAGCCCTGACTGGTTTGGCTTGGTGGATAGAGTGTCAGCCTGTGTACTGAAGGGTCCCAGATTCAATTCTGGTCAAGGGCACATGTCAGAGTTGCAGGCTCAATCCCAGTGAACGGCGTGCAGAAGGCAGCCAATCAATGATTCTCTCTCATCATTGATATTTGTATCTCTCTCCCCCTTTTCCTTCCTCTCTGAAATCATTAAAAATATATATTTAAAAAACACACACAAAACAACAATGAGGTACCATCTCACACATGTCAGAATGGTTATCATCAACAAACCAACAAGTGCTAGAGAGGATGTGGAGAAAAAAAAACTTCCATGTACTGCTGGTGGGAATGCAGACTGGTGCAGCCACTGTGGAAAACAGTATAGATTTTCCTCAAAAAATTAAAAATGGAAGGAACTCCCATTTGATCCAGTAATCCCACTTCTAGGAATATATCCTAAGAAATCAGAAACACCAATCAGAAAGGACATATGCACCCTTACGTTCATAGTAGCACAATTTACAATAGGTAAAATTTGGAAACAGCCTAAGTGCCCATCAGCAGATAAGTGGATTAGAAAACAGTTGTATATCCACACAATGGAATACCACACTGCTGTAAAAAAGAAAGAACTCTTACCATTTGCAACAGTATGAATGGACCTGGAGGCAATTATGCTAAGTGAAATAAGCCAGTTGGAGAAAAATAAATATCACATGATCTCACTCATTTGTGGAATATTAATGAACAACATAAACTGATGAACAAAAATAGATACAGAGACATAGAAGCATCTAACAGACAGTCAAACCTCAGAGGGAAGGTAGGGGAAGGAAGAAAAGGACCAGGAATAAGAAATCAACCAAAGGACTTGAATACATGCATATAAGCATAACCAATGGACACAGACAGTATGGGGGTGAGGGCATGTACTGGGGGTTGGGAGTAGCCCTCCCATATAAAGAAGACATATGTAATACTTTGAACAATAAGGAATTTAAATTAAAATAAGTAAAAATAAAATCATTAACATTATATCTGAAAAATCTCTCCATTACCAAAATGTAAAGGTTTTAAGGTGAAATATCAGGTAATTTAAGGGACTAGGAGTTCAGTGGATACTCATCCATTCTCTTCCTCAGCCTGGATAACACAATTAGAAAGAACATATAATTGCTGACATCAGAATGCTACTACAGCCCATTTCTGCCTAACTGGTAACACAAATTTCAAATGCTAAATCCCTACCCCTCCTGACACCTCTGGGAATACAAGTGCACAAGCCACTTACAACATTAGGCTGTAAATACAGCTCATCTGTTGGGAAAGTTTTGTAGAAACAGTTCCTGAATTTCAGAGAGCAAACCATTCTTTCACAATCACCATTTCATTTTTTTAAAAAAATATTTTTATTTATTGATTTCAGAGAGGAAGGGAGGGGAGAGAGAGAAACATCAGTGATGAGAGAATCACTGATCAGCTGTCTCTCGCACACACCCCACTGGGGATAGAACATCATCTGGGGCATGTACTCTGACCGAAATCAAACTGTGACCTCTTGATTCATAGGTCACACTCAACTACTGAGACACATCAAGAGGGAGACAAAATGGGCTCACCATTTCATTTTGATTCAAGCTAGTTTATCAGTTAAATGTCTTAGCAGATTTCTCTTCTAATTAAATAACATATAATGAAATCCAAATTGTTTACATAATTACAATTTGAGTTCATCAAATCATGGAGAATTTTCTTTTTTATTTATTTACTAGAGGCCCGGTGCACAGAAGGGGGGGTTCCTCAGCCAGGCCTGTACCCTATCATAGTCCAGGATCCCTCAAGGTAATGTCAGACTGCCAGCTTAGGCCTGAGCTAGCCTAAGCTGGCAGTCAGATATTCCCTGAGGGCCTAAGCTGGCAGTTGGATACTCCCCGCCCTCCTGAGGGGTCCTTAGCACTGCCATGGAGATAGGAGAGGCCCCCACCACTGCCACTGCTGCTGTGTTTGCCAGCCATGAGCTGGCTTCTGGCTGAGCAGCACTCACCCTGTGGAAGAGTGCATTGGCCACCAGGGGGCAACTCCTGCATTAAGCGTCTGCCCCCTGGTGGTCAGTGTGGTCATAGTGATCGGGTCATTCCACCATTTGGTTGATTTGCATATAAGGGTTTTATTAGATAGGATTTTTATAGTTGAAAGTATTACAGATGTTTCCCTGGACAGTTGCTCAGTAGTTAAGAGAGTCAGCCCTCAGACTGAAGGGTCATAGGTTCCATGGGTCAAGGGCATATACCTCAGTTGCTGGCTCAATTCCTGGCCATCAGGGAGAATGTGGGATGCAACCAATCTATATGACATCTCTCTCTCTGTGTCTCTCCCCGTCCCTTTACTCTCTTGAAAAATCAATGGAAGAAAGATGTATGCCATTTAAAAAGCATCCTTGGAGAAACCAAGATGGCCATATACGTAAAAACCTAAACTGCTGCCTTGCACAACCATTTCAAAACTACAACTAAAAGACAAAACAGACATCATCCAGAACCACAGGAAGGCTGGCTGAGTGGAAATTCTACAACTAGAAGGAAAGAGACTCAGAGGAGCTGCAGGAGGCAGGTGTACCGAGGTGTGCGCACAGAGAGGGAGGGCAACTGAGCACACAGCTGGCTCTCTCAAGTGGGAGGGGGACAAAAGCTCCTGACTGCACTGAACTCCAGTTCCAGGTGAGACTCTGGGAACCCAGACCCATTTGGGAGAAACTGGACTGTCTGACAGCAGGCAAAACTCGAGGGCGGCTTTCTCTCAAGAGGTGCTTCCAGCGACTACCACAGGACACTGAGATTCGGGGGCCTATTAGGGCAAGGGCTGATGGAAAACCAATGCTATCTGCTCCGCCCTGAGACTCCACCCCATCCAAGCTGAGCACAGAGGCTTTTGAAAATCTTCTCATAAGGGTGTCTCGAGCATAGAAATTCTCCCAGCGTAGACACAGCTGATCCTCACAGCCAATAGTCCTGGAGGTCAATTCCTCCTATTGATACCAATAACAATAAAGGCTTAACTACAACAAGACTGTGCACACAACCTACAAAGGAGTGCACCAAGAGTGTCCACCTCAGGTAACTGGGGAGGCTGAGCCACTGGGCACTACAGGACACCTAGCACACAAAGCAGCGAAAATGCAGAGACAAAGAAACAGATCACAAATGAAAGAAATGGAGGAAAGCAAATGACTATAGAGTTCAAAATCATGGTTATAAGGTTTTTCAAGAATTTTCTAGAAAAAGCTGATAAATTTAGCGAGACCCTCGAGGATATAAAAAGGACCAACTAGAAATTAAGCACACACTGACTGAAATTAAAAATATTATACAGAGATCTAACAGCAGACCACAGGATCGCAAGAATCAAGTCAAAGTTTTGAAATACAAAGAAGCAAAAAAAACACTCAACTGGAAAAGAAAAAAGAATCCAAAAATTGAAAGATAGTGTAAGGAGCCTCTGGGACAACCTCAAGCATACCAACATCAGAATTATGGGGGTGCCAGGAGAAGAGAGAGAGCAAGATACTGAAAACCTATTTGAAGAAATAATGACCAAAAACTTCCCCCACCTGGTGAAAGAAATAGACTTACAAGTCCAGGAAGCACACAGAACCCCAAACAAAAGGAATCCAAAGAGGACTACACCAAAACACATTATAATTAAAATATCAAGAGCAAAAGACAGAGAGAGAATATTAAAAGCAGCAAGAGAAAAACAGTTCATTACCTACAAGGGAGCACCCATACAATTGTCAGCTGATTTCTCAACAGAAACGATGCAGGCCAGACAGGAGTGGCCTGCATAGTAAGAACCTACAACCAAGATTATTCTACCCAGCAAAGCTATCATTCAGAATTGAAGGGCAGATAAAGAGCTTCCCAGATAAGAAAAAGCTAAAGGAGTTCATCACCATCAAACCAGTATTATATGAAATGCTGAAAGGTATTCTTGAAGAAGAGTAAGAAGAAAAAGGTAAAGATAAAAATTATGAACAACAAATACATATCTATCAACAAGTGAATCTAAAAATCAAGTGAATAAAAAAATCTGAACAGAATAAACTGGTGAATATAATAGAATCAGGGGCATAGAAAGGGAGTGGACTGACCAATCTCAGGGCACAAGGGGTATGGGGAGTGCGAGAAGAGAATGGACAAAAATCGTACACCTATGGATGAGGACAGTGTGGGAGGGAGGTTAGGGCATCGTGTGGGGTGGGAACCAGGTAGAAGGTAGCTATGGGGGGAAAATAAGAACAATTGCAATAATCTAAACAGTAAAGATTAAAAAGTAATAAAAAGCATCCTTGACTTTCTTTGTAATTTTTTAAACTATTGATTGTAATTTATATCCTGTTTATTTAAATGCCTCAGAAAACAAACTAATTTCAACTTTCTCTTTAGTGAACATAACTACATATACCAATGTTGAAGAACCATAAGCAGTTCTAAAATAGTGAGTTTCAACTGAATGGAGATGATTATAATTTTGAGGGTTTAGTTCTAAATTACATTTCCATGGGGTGGCAAGTTCAGTCTTAACTTTGTCTCTGAATTCAATGTACAATTACAATGTTCAAAAAGCCACATACACATGTACACAGGTAAGCAATAAAAATTTACTGTCTGATCAACCCTAGGAAGGAAAATTGCCTGTCCTCTAAAAATTAAAAATAAAAATCTATGCTGTGTAACTTCCCTATTTCTTTTAGGAGTGTTTACTTCTTGACATCTTTACTTTCTATTTTGCTGACTACCTTATTTAGGAAGAAATTAAAATAAGAGCTGTTAGATTATTACTGTACTACAGGAGACTCTGACTTTGGTTGAGGCCTAACCCAGGGACAATGAGAGCAAGAATAGGAACAGGAAGATGGGAAAGGACACCACAGACAAAATCCTTCCACCCTTCAGTTCACCCTGCACATGACCACCAAATTAATTTATCAAAACACTTATATTACCAGAAATCCCTTCTAGCTAAGTAAATTCCTTATCTGCAAATTCAAGGACCTTCTTAATTAGAACCTTGCAAAATCTTCTATCTAAATGGTCTGCAAGAGTCAAGGGGATTTGTAAAATAAACTTCACTGTGAATGAACCTTGCAAATTCCTGGCTTTCATTTATTCAAATATTTTCTAATTACTCACGGGGTGCCAAGCACTGTTCCAAGTGCTAATGATACTGAGGGGCACCAGTCAAAGCCCCTGCTCCGAAGTTATACTCCTGACTGGACAGTCTTGGGTTGAGAACTTATAGTGGAAAGTAAATAAGCCCCCAGACATTGCTAGCTTTGTTTCCCAGGTATGGGCCATTGGAAGAACACTAGGGATTGGGGGATAACAAAAAGACACCAGAGATCTGCCAGCACTAACATTGTCTGCTATAGACCCGAATGTATTTTGCAGCCTTATTTCCCATTCCCACATTATTTGTTCCCTCAGATCAGCCAAATGTGCTAAGCTAGCAACTGTTAATGTGCCCTTGGCTCCTGCCTCACCTCCTACCAGCTCCACCAGCTAAAGGCTAACCTGATTTCAAAGCCCACTTCAAATGCTGCTTTCTAAGAGACCCTTCTCCATCCCTTCACACAAATCCAGATATTGTGGAGACCTTCAAACTCTTGTAACCAACCCTTAAATGAGTCCCCTCTGAGCATTTATCCCGCTATGCACTGTATCATAATTAAAATACCTGTATATTTTAACCTCCTTCAGCAGCTATTTAATACACACTTGCTACATTCCTGCACTATCTAAAAGCTACAGTGGCAGTTCTAAATTATTCCATATTTATTTTTAAATATGTAATATCGAAATGGTAAATGTAAAATGTAGACACAAATATCCTATATGCTTTTCATTGCTTCAATATTTTTCTAGTTTTGAGATATAATTTACATATAATAAAGTTCTCCCATCCAAAGAGAATTCAAATGTTTTTAGTATGTTTACAGAATCATGCAGCCATCCAATCTAATTTTAATCACCCTAAAAAGAAATCTTGTACCTACATGATAAGTCACTTCCCATCCTCCTATTCTGGCCCCTCACCCCCGCCCCCAAATCCTAGATAACCAAAATCTATCCTTTCTTTATAGATTTGCTATTCCAGAAATTTTATATAAATGATACCATACAAGATGTGGTATGAGAGTTCCAATATCTGTATTGTTTGAATCTTATAGAATAAGAATAATCTTACTATACTTACCTCATGGAATTTATATCCCAGTGGAATAATACAAGAAATAAACATGAAAAGAAATAAACATTTCACCTCTAGATAATAATAAAAAGGAGGGGGCCAAATATATGGTGATAGAAGATGATCTGACTCTGGGTGGTGAGCACACAATGAAACATATTGAACATGTACCACAGAAGTGTGCACTTAAAACTTACGTAATCTTATTATCCAATATCACCCCAATAAATAAAAAGTAAAATAAAGTATGAAAAATGAGAAAATGAAACAGGGCAAAGTGAACAGAAAGTAAACTAGAACAAAAGAAAGTCTCCAAGTAGGGTAGTCAGAAAAGACCAATCTGAGAAGATAATGTTGACCTAAGATGTAAAGAGCTGGAAGGGGAACATTCCAGGCAATGGAAACAGCAAAAAAATAAAACTGAGAAAAGAACAAGCCTGGCAAGTTCAAGGAACGAAAGGAAGTCAGTGTGACTGAAGTATAATAAAGAGGCAGAGAAAGTAGATGAAGTTGGGGAGGTAAGCAGAGGCCACATCATCTTGGACCTCAGAGCCATACTAAGCTCTTTGGATTTTAAAATGCAATCACTTTTAATACCTTATATTTCTTTAAATACAGGTGTCCATCTATGCAAACACTTGTTGAACTTTTACATATCTTCTACCTACAACTAATAATAGTAAATATTAAAGAGACTACTTGGGTAAATCCATGGCATTTAATTAGTTATCACTTTATTTTATGGCCCACGACAGAACACCTAAAGCATGAGTACCGATGGTGTTTTGGTAGTCCTGCATATAAATTACAAACAGATGAACATATCCTTATACATTTATTATCTAATCTTAACCAAGTAAGGTTTATGCCTTACTGACAGTAACTAGCAGCTTTGTCTTAGAATATTAAGGTCATTTTCAAAAAAGCAAGTCAATAAAAATATAGTTGTAATCAATCTCATAATTTAAACCTAGATTTCATTTTTTTTCATTGAATTTTAATGAACTGACTGCTTTTCTCCACTCTAGTAATTAAAAATATCGCATTGCTAAACATAAAACCTATGGACACAAAATATTGTACACGCTTTTACACTTATATTTTAAAACAAGCATTTTCACATATTACTTCTACATTTGGGTTTTTCAAAGAGACAAAAAATGTTCTTAAAACTCTAGAGACATAAATGTCACCTTAGATAAAAGAACATGTTATCTAGTCCCAACTTCATCTCTAAGGCTCTGCCTCCAGGCACTGTGCGCTCCTGCAGAACCAGACTACTTGCCAGCGTCATACTTGTTCCCTCACCTCAGCTTTTTGATTCACATTCCCCACTTGGAGAAATCCAACCAGTTCTTCCAGGTCCAGGGGAAACATTCTCCCTTCTGTGTCTCTTTCCCAGTCCTCTTCCTTGAGTAGAACTGATTTCTCACCTCTGTGCTTCCACAACTCAGAGGCAACCTTACTGGATGCTGCCTGGTAAGGCAATTATATGGGTCTGCGTTCTGGACAGAAACATTGTCACCAAACTATGCCCTTTAGCATACCCTCAAGTGGACAAACATAGTAAAGCTTTTTAGATTAGTGGATCTCAGTAAAAGCTAGAGCCACTTTAGCACAATTGGGTACAATATAATACAAGTCATTACAAAATGCAAGGTCAAGAATTAAGACCTATTCGGAGATAATTAAGGCAGAGCAGTCTTTACTTCCTTCCAAGTTTGGACATAATTTTTTAATAAATGGTTTCTTAATAATCACACAATCTCATTATTTAAATGAAACTTTTCCACTCTCATAACCTATTTAAGAACTATTCAACAAAATGAGTGTTATGTATTATCAAGAATTGATGGCTTTAAACTCAGAGCACAGCAAAGATGAAAGATCCTCACAAGTCATACAGCTAATCACAAGGGCTAAAATATGATTCCATTCATATTCTACCACTACCTCCTAACACCAGTAACTTTCAAAAGCACCTAATTATGCTTGGTATAGAGTAAATGTTCAAATGTTTGAGTTAATGAAGATAATTTAAAATATCTTTAGTTGTTGTAGAGGTTTATTTACAATGTAGACATAATTCTTAATCATGTAGATCACATTAACAGATTACTTCAAAGCATACTAATAACAAAACTTCTGTTCTTAGGAATGGCACTGACCAGAAACCCTCCCTAAGAGCCGAATTTTCCTTCTTCATTTGTTCCCAGAGGCACAATAGATTGAACATTATATAGATCACCCCTTTTTCTAATTTCAGCTTGCATTTAAGATAACGCTTTTGTTTCATTTATACAGCTCACATGCTGCTGACACAGCTGCCCCTTCTTCGAAATAAACACAAGGCTTCTATATTTAAAAACACAGTGAAACTTTGTTATAGCTTCCCCTTCCCAGTGCCGGGCCAATATTCTCTTCCAAGCCCCACCTCCACCCCACGATTATCTGTCATCGGCGCTCAAGGCTATATCTCCAGAAAGTCCATTTTCTTTCTTAAACACCTCTCATCGTGGTGATATTTTTCTTCGCAGCTCGCGCGTGTGTGTGTGTGTGTGTGTGTGTGTGTGTGTGGTTGTTTAAAGGAAGGGAAATAGATTCTCTTCCCATGCAAAGTAACCTGAGGGACTGGGAACCGCAGCCCCTGCCCGGGTATGGATTTGGGACAAACTCGCAGGCTGGGCTCTGGCTCGGGCTCGCGGGAAACCCCGGAGGCTGCGGGGCTGATTCCACGGCGACTGGCAGCTGCGCTGACAGGAAAGCTCACCCGCGGGCACCCGGGCCGGTCGACCCGCCGCGCCCCAAGCGAGCGCCCCCCAGGAGGCTGCTCTGTGCTGGGAGGGGGTGTCGTTACCACCCGGCGATGAGTTTAAGTGGGATCCTAGATAGGCGCGGGCTCCCCAACCGGCCCAGGGCAGGGCAAGCACGCCCCGCGGCACTCGGGACTGTCAGCGGGGGGCGGCCAAGGAGGGCGTGGGTCGGAGAGGCGTGCGGGGAGGGGGTGAGGCGAGGCTGGGCTTCATCTACCACTGCCCGAGCATTGGGAAAAGGACGGCTAGCGACCTGAGCGGCGGGAGGGCAGCCCCACGGAAAGTGAAACTTCCTCCCGGCCGTTCAGCCCCGCCGGCGGTCGGGAGGGGAGACAGCCGAGCGCGCTCGCTCCGCAGCCTGCCCGGCGCAGCACTCGTGACTCCCACAGCCCAGCCCAGAGCGCGGCGCACGTAGCGAGTACACAAAGTCTCCGTTTGCAAACCCTCACCGGGTGAGGGGAGCCAGTCATGGGGAATAAAATAAGTTAGTTGCCCATGCCTCTTAGTAAAAAAAAAATAATAATAAAACTCAAAAAGCACAGGACGTTCCCATACCGGGAGTCGAACCCGGGCCGCCTGGGTGAAAACCAGGAATCCTAACCGCTAGACCATATGGGAAGTGCTGATGAAGATGCCGCAGTGACTCACCTGACGAGCGCCCGCGCCCGCGTTGCCTCCTCTCCTCCTCCCGTCGCTGGGGTTCCCGGTTCCCGCTGCTTCTGAGCCACTCTCGCCGCTGCCTCTGCTCCCCACGCGCTCCCGAGCGGGGGAACCAGACGGGTCCCGGCGCGCGGGCGTCGCGGAGGGGAACGCGGCCGCACCGCCGCCTCAGGAAAGTTCTGAGGCAAACCCCGCAACTCGCGGCCGCGAAACCAGCGATTTCACCTTTCCTTTTTTTTTTTTTTTCTTTTTTTTTTTAACTCCGCCAACGGCCCCCAGCCTACAGGTCCGGGCGGCTCCGCTGGTCAAAGTGCGTGCGGAGTAGTTGGCAAAGTTGAGGGCGGCGACGTCTCGGGGAACAGCTGTTTGTGTTCGGGGCGGAGGCGGCGCGCGAGCCCCCTGGCCACGAGCCAGCGAGCCTAGAAGGGCGGAGGTTCTGGGTCCCAGGGGACGAGGAGGGAGGGATGACGCCGAGACCTGAGGCTCCGCGCTAGCGCCCTTCGGCTTAGGTCCCGTCGCGCCTTGCCCCTTCTGGGTGACCTCAACCCCTTTATACCCACCCCACCCCTCAGGCCCCGGAGCACCGCCCCTGGGGGGGAGGGGACGAGGCGGCGATTCGGCGCGCGGATTGCGTCCTCCGGGCACCCATAGTTGGGAACCGTGGAACCCTGGTCCGGGCCGGGAGGGCGGTGTCACGGCTCCGAGGCTCGGGTGGGCCTCGTGCCGGCCGGGCTGCTTCTCGCCCCGGGAGGGGAACGCGAGCTTGGGCCGAACCCGCGGGCGACGCGCGGAGCGGCTGGTCCAGTCATGTGAGTTGGGTCTCGGGCTCTAAACAAGGGCGTGTTGTTCCCCTGGGCGGCCCCTTCCCCCGCCCGCCTCTCCTTCGCCGCCGTCCCGGTCCCCCGCCCCGCCCTCCGGTTAGAGGCGGGATGGGCTGGCTCTTAGCTCGCGGGGACCCGCCGGACCGGTTTTCCGGGCGGTGGAAACCCTGTCCGCGGAGCGCCCTGGGGGCACGGAGGACGGGCTGGGGGCGGGGGGGGGGGTCGGCGGCCAATTGAAGTCGCCGCAGTCTTGGGTGCCGGAGGGCCTGACCGCGGGACAGACACCGGCTGGCGCTGGACGGCCCGCCGCCCCCCGGAGCGGCCAGCCCCGGCTAGAGGAGCGATCCTCTCCCCCGTCCGCCAGCTGGGAGGCCCTGGGGTTTCCGACTCCCTCTGGCCCGGAGGCCCAAGAACAAACCGCATTAACTGAGGGTCTCGGAGGAGCCACAGTCTCGTGCTTTCTTTGTTCTTTTGGTGCAAGTGACTTGATTTAAAGCAAGCTTTATGAGTTTATTCAGACCTCCATTACAGCAACCTCTCAAAATGCCAGAAACGGCGAGGAAAGACCAGTCTCTAGGATGTTACTTATTTCTTCACACTGATGACATGAACAAATGGGGGGAGGGGGCGACTTTTTTAAGCTGTTTCGTCTAAGGGAGTTTTAAATCCGGTGCAGACTTTTCTACCAGAGTGGCAGCACTTTCAGACAAATAATAAAACGGTGCTGTTGTATATAGCCAGACAAGATTCAGTAGCAGAGGCTTAGGTTTCAAATTCTAAGATGTAAAGCATGCAAAGTTTTACCTTTTTTAACTTATAAATAAGCTTAAACTACTTTTCCCTTTTTCAGGGCTGACTACTGGAAGTCACAACCAAAGAAATTCTGTGATTACTGCAAGTGCTGGATAGCCGACAATAGGCCTGTATGGCAGTTCCACTGATATTTTAATAATGTATTTAATGTGAAGTGTTCCTTTTTTTAAATCTAAACTTGGAGTTTACAAAACATTTTCATATGCATTGCTCTAGATGTTTCAAAACGTTGAAAATTTTTCTATTATCTTTTTGTTGTTGTTGTAAAGCCTCACCCGAAGATATTTTTCCTTCAAATTTTAGAGAGTGAAAGGGAGGGGAAGAGTCGGAGAAACATCCATTGCCTCCCCCACACACCCTGGGACTATTCAGTCCACCGGCCAAAGCTCTATCTATTGAGCAAATTGGCTAAGGCTTCTGTTATCTTTTCGTTCCTTGTGTGCCTTCTTCCTTTTCATCAGCCTAAATTTGTATATATGTACTAAGCCCAATTAATTCACTATGGCCTTTCAGGCAAATTTAGGAAATGAACATTGAGTGGGGGTAATCTCATCCGTGTCTATGAAACATCCAGTTAGTTATGTTGGTGTTGTTTTTAACACTGTCACATACAAAGAAAAGTAAAGGTGGAAAGCCTTTAATATGTAAGAAGAAACATTGTAGTATTTCTTGTAAGTTTTTTGCTCTAGAGATAATTAAATATATTTGATGCATATATTTATGTCTATAAATGCTTAAATTTGAAAAAAAATATCATTACCTCTGTCATGGAATATGAAAATGGCAACTCTGTTAAGCAAATTATATTTTACTGTGTTTCTTAGTCTAGTTTCAGCTTTTAAGACATGAAACAAAAAGCAGCACCATTGTCTTTTTTTAACTCCTGTCATGCATGTCATAGGACTGTACACATTAAGCATGTCAAACTCAAAAGCTAACACAGGCCAAATAAGGTTTAAGTTTATGTGGACCACAAAAAAACAAAAGCTTCAATTTTCATAGAAACGTAGGTTTATTTTGATAGAGATACTGAATACAAAGGACTGAAATAAATGAGTAATCATTAACATAAAATAATTGAACATTTTAATAAAAATTAAATTTTTTTTTAACATTAACTTACCGGACACTGAATAACGCCACAAATTAATAAGCACAATGAAATAAACCTATTTTTCTTGTTCTCTGAAACCGAAATATTTCCTGTTGTGCACACCAAACAGGTCATCCCAAGTCTATAGTAGATCCTCAAGTTACGTTGGAGATCTGTTCCTACCGAGCTATGTAATATGATTTTTGCTGTAAGTTGGAACCCACCCACATAAGCACCTACATCACTCACATGGAGCACAGCAGTAATCAAGTGAAACAGTAACAAAAATTAAAAGAAAGATAACAATTCCTGACCTTTACTTATGGTAAATAGAAAACATAAAGCACATATGTACATACATTGAAATGACAGAACTTTTTTTTTTTAATATAAATAAATAGGAGATAGTGACTTAACCATGAAATGATATACGTCAAGTGCGAGATAATCTAAGGACTGCCTGTAATGGCGTGGCAATTATCTGCTAAATATTCGTTGCTAGTGTTAGTTGGAGAGAAATGATGAGCCTGCCATAAGGTGCATAAGGGAAATGAATGCAACACAATTATAGTAATCAGTCATTAGTGAACATTGTAGTTTGTTATTAATCATAGCAGGATGTTGTAAAAATTAAGTTATGAAATTTTTATTAAAATATTTGTTACATACTGTTATATTGGCTGGGCAGCAAAAAATATTTGTTGTGAGCCAAGAGTTTGACATGCTTGCTGTACATAGTACCTATAGGCTTGGGTATTTTAAAAATATATTGCATATTCATACCTTTTTACTTGGTAGAGTTGGATGCACAAAAGAATAATAACCCTTGTATTTGTTTGGTAGACATTTATTTACTACTAGAGGCTCAGTGCACGAAATTGGTGCATGAGGGGAGGGGTGTCCCTTAGCCCAGCCTGCACGCTCTCCAATCTGGGACCCCTCAAGGGATATCTGACTGCCCATTAAAACGGGGAGTCAGACATCCCTCTCACAATCTAGGACTACTGGCTCCCAACTGCTCACCTGTCTGCCTTCCTGATTGCCCCTAACTGCTTCTGCCTGCCAGCCTGATCACCCCCTAATCACTCCCCTGCCAGCCTGATTGATGCCTAACTGCTCCTCTGCCAGCCTGTTTGCCCCTAACTGCCCTCCCCTTCAGGCCTGGTCACCCCCTTCACCCCTAACTGTCCTCCACCTCAGGCTGGTCCCCCCAACTACTCTCTTCTGTAGGACTGCCCCCCCCCCC